>CAUYQU010037433.1:0-71188 GCA_963574635.1 Cheracebus regulus
AGTTCTTTTTGTAATTCCTTTACCTGCAGTTCCTACTTTCCCATAGCTCGACTGCCTCCAACGGGAAACTGTGTCCGGGCTCAAGCTCACCATATGGTGAGGCCCAATTCCGAGGGGTCTCACATGGGAACGAACCCCACAGATAGTAAAGGAAGAAAGTTGCTTGCACTTTTGCACAGAATATCATAGGAAGAGCAGGTATTATAAAATGTTTATAGTTTGCCAGACTTGGCAAAAATAGACTTTGCAGGATTTTTCAGGTAATGGATATGGGACAGTCATTTTTTTTGTTGTACTGGTCTCAGTGTGTTTTATTTAATTATTTTAGTAATGAATGAATTAATTCATCAATTTGCTAATTGTAACATCAACAAAATTAGTTAATTTTTTAATACATAAAATATATATTCTTTTATTATGATGGCTCATGCTTGTAATCCCAGCACTTTGGGAGGCCGAGATGGGCGGATCACCTGAAGTCAGGAGTTTGAAACCAGCCTAACCAACATGGTGAAACCCCATCTCTACTAAAAATACAAAATTAGCCAGGCATGGTGACACATGCCTGAAATCCCAGCTACTTGGGAGGCTGAGGCAGGAGAATTGCTTGAACCCAGGAGGTAGAGGTTGCAGTGAGCCAAGATCATGCCATTGCACGCCAGCCTAGGCAACAAGAGTGAAACTGCATCTCAAATACACACACACATGCACACACACACTTTTATTGTCTTGGCTTAATCTGCTGTAACAAAATACCGTAAACTGAATGGCTTAAACAACAGTCATTTATTTCTCACAGTTTTGGAGCCTGGGAAGCCACATCATCTGGATGCTAGCCAATTCAGTTCCTTGGTGAGGGCTCTTTTCCTGGCTTACAGACAGCTGCCTTCTTACTGTGTCTTCACATGGTGGAGAGAGAAGGAACTCTGGTTTCGATCTCTTCTTACAAGGGCACTAATTTCATCCGTGGGGACCCCACCCTCATGACCTCATCTAAACTTAATTAATTCCCAAACATCCCTCTTCTAACTACTATTATTACACTGGGGGGCAGGTCTTCAACATAAGAATTTGTGTGGGGAGAGACAAAGACATCTAATCCACAACAATTATTATGAAAAATAAAAGTAATACTAGTAGTAACAGTAACAAATATCGTTTTAATTTGATTGAACCAAGGTGTTGGAGCTTGTACTTGAAGGGTCTTACAGTGTATGTACACGTCATAAAAACAAGGCTCCTTGTCCCTCTCACACGGGGGTGGCTTTTAGCAATGACTATCCATGTTGACCCACATTTTCTGCTGATTTCATCTGACAGGGCACAGCCTCTGCAGTGAACAGGGCAGCAGTGCTGAGACCGCTCCAGAGGAGACCGAGGGGCCGGACTTGGAATCCTCAGATGAGACTGATCACAGCAGCAAGGTGAGAGATTTTCATTTTCACATCCCATGCCTTGAACCACTGAAGAATCACAGCTGACACGTCACCTAAGCAGCTGTACGTGGTTACCAGGCCTCTCCATGGACCAAGTGTTTTTGCTTCTGAGATGATGCTCAATTGCAGGACATGAAATCCAAATTACAGCCTTGGTAACAAACCTGTATGTGAGAACGTAGGGCAGAAGTCACTTCTAATGAAATGAAACCCTTTTCATTTAATTTCTGCCACTGCTGGAGCTCGCGGTTAATGCCATAATTTCATCCCATTTCCTTATTACATCTTCATTTGTGTAAGAATGAAATAGCATTCAAAGTATGTGGGACTGAGTCAGCTATGCTTTTTTGCTACTTAGGGTTTCTGTAATGAACTGCTTTTGAATTATCTGCATTCAGCTCTTGTTGAAAGTGAGCAATTTTTATGTTAAAGGGAAAGAAACCGTATTTTAAAATTAATCCAAATATATGTTTCCTTAGTTGAACATAGTGAGAAAGTTCTTCTGACTCTTTGGTTCCAGACACTGAAATTGTTGCTTATAATGTGTCATGCTTCTATTCCACTTCATAAGGAGTTCTGTGGGTCAACAGCCTCTTTTTATCATAGTCTTCAAAACACAACCTAACTTAAAACCTCTGTGTTACCTAAATCCAAAAGACATTCCCCCCTACAAAAGGCAATTCATGTGATTATGTTTCCAAACTTATTCATCTTTTTCTCTAATGTTGTTGAGATATTTATATTCCTTTATAATCTCTCATTTTTTTTGCTTGATACTAACTAGTCACTTAATCTAAGCAAATCACATAATTTTAAATTATACCCGTTTTCTCATCTGCAAAGTCAGAGTGATTCTTGCCTTTGCTTTGAGATTGGATTTTTGGATGGGTTAAATAATATAACTATGAGAAAACACATTGATAATGGAAAAATGCTTTTCAAACCTGCACTATTATTATTATTTTTGAGATGGAATCTTGCTCTGTGGCCAGGCTGGAGTGCAATGGCACGATCTCAGCTCACTGCAACCTCCACCTTCTGGGTTCAAGCGATTCTCCTGCCTCAGCCTCCCGAGTAGCTGGGACTACAGGTGTGTGCCACCACACCCGGCTAATTTTTTGTATTTTAGTAGAGACAGGGTTTTACCATTTGGCCAGGATGCTCTTGATCTCCTGACCTCGTGATTCAACCTCCTCGACCTCCCTAAGTGCTGGGATTACAGACGTGAGCCACTGTGCCCGACCAAACTATTATTTTTTAAAACCTACATTTGTACTTTTCCTCTTTTTATTCCTCTGTATGTGTGTATTCTGTAGGACTTTCTTGGGTGCACATATTTGGTTCTTCAATATCTTTTATCCATATTTGTTTCTCTTTCCTGACCATAGGATTTTTTTTCACAGACTGAAAGGCATTATGTTGTTGATTGTTAAATAAAAAGCAGATCAATGGAAATACAGATTTTTTTAAGGCAAATTAAAAAAAAAACTGCTTAAAGTGACTTTTTATGTAGGTGACCCTTACATTTCTTTTGCTCACTTATTTGTGTGTGTGGGCCGGGGGTTGCAATTTATTCAGTTGTCCTCAGGAGAAACTGGTATTTCTATACTGATGTAAGCTATTTTGAAGGGTATCTGTTAGGTTACTGTATTATAGGAACTAAAAATGTTAATTTTCAATTTCTAACTGGATTTAGGCAAACAGCTATTTTTCCTGCATCCAAAACATTTATTTCTGAACACTTAAAAAAGCACTGGATCAGAAATGATTGGATTATTTTTACTTGACTGTAGTAGGTCAGTGTTCTCATCTCCTTGTGGATTTTGAAAGAGATCGTTTCCGTGTTAAATATAGTGAGTCATGAGGTCATAAACAGAGTCCTGTATAATATGAGGTCTGACAGTGGAGAGGACGGAAGAGGCTACAGGGCTTTGTTGACTGGTCCCACGTGTCGCCCTGACTCCGTGGTTCCTTTTCCAGAGAACAAGGTCATTGGAACTCATCCGGAACACAAAGGGTCAAATGGAGAACTTAGATGGTGCTGTTCGAAGATTTTTCTTGTAGACATTCATAGTGGGCTTTCTAAAAACGGATAGAATTTTCTCAGAATCATTAACAAGCTACTCGTGAGGCTGAGGCAGGAGAATTGCCTGAACCCGGGAGACGGAGGTTGCAGTGAGCTGAGATCACGCCACTGCACTCCAGCCTGGGCGACAGAGTGAGACTCTATCTCAAAAAAAAAATTATTAACAAGAAGTTTGAGTGATGATTTGAATATTTTTAAAGATCATGCAGTAGACTGCATTCAGACCATAAGTTCATATTCCTTTCTGCTAGATTGGATGTGGGGAGCATTGTGGAATTCTGTGTCTGAAATACTTCCTAGTTTTGCTTTATTTCAGACTTCATCTTCAGTATTTGAAATTTTGTCATGCAACCCAAATTAGTTAGCTAAAATAACCTTTGGTCAATTAAATTTCTCACTTAGGATATTTGAAAACTAAAAGCTTAAATGAGCAGTTCTTGGTGACTGGGTTCTAGTGTGTGTTATTAGTAACAAATGAGAGGCCAGGCGCAGTGGCTCATGCCTATAATCCCAGCACTTTGGGAGGCCGAGGCGGGTGGATCACGAGGTCAAGAGATCAAGACCATCCTGGTCAACATGGTGAAACCCTGTCTTTACTAAAAATACAAAAATTAACTGGGCATGGTGGCGCTTGTAGTCCCAGCTACTCGGGAGGCTGAGGCAGGAGAATTGCTTGAACCCAGGAGGTGGAGATTGCAGTGAGCCGAGATCGTGCCATTGCACTCCAGCCTGGGTAACAAGAGCGAAACTCCGCCTCAAAAAAAATTAAATAAATAACAAATGAGAAGTAATACTTATTTAAGGTCTTGTATATATTAGGCACTGTTCTATATTAACTCATCTTAGCCTCAGAACACTCTTAAGAGAGATACTATTATTTGCTCCTTTTATAGATGAGGGCACTGGAACAGAGAGGTTAGGTGACTTACTGAAGGTCACACAGCTTCGTGATGACAAAACCAGGATGCAAATCCAGTTTGGCTCCAGATCTTGTGTCGTTAGTGGCTATGCTAAGACTACCTTGTGTCCAGATTGTTAACATCTGGTGTTAAATATCAGGCTTCATTTAAAAAATAAGGAATTAACTTATTAGTGATGCTGATACCGCCATAAACCACTTAAATATTTTCCTAATGCTTAACGTTTCTGTATGTCTCTTTTTATGATTTAAAGTAAGAGCAAGCAAACACCTTTAGTTTCTTGCTTAAGGCTAAATATTTTTTACACATCTCCTATGTAAGTGTGAAATTTTTCTTGAGAATAAACTGAAAATTAATTTTTAAGTTATTAGCTGTCTAAATGTGGAAGCATGATTCAACCCTGTCTGAATGCACCAGGCTGGGTGTAGAGATGTAAATACATAAATAAATAAACAGAAACAAGTAATCATTTATTATTCCAGCTGAAGATGTTAGAGCTGTTGATTTTGTTGTTTAATGTCCTGCTTTCTTTCTAAATGGACTGTTTTACATAATTTCGGTCAGGATAAAGAAAAAGCATGTTGGAGTTCAGTGGTTTTCACTTATTTTGAATAGCAGTTTTTGCTGTGCATGGCCTTTTGGAGTTGAAAGTAAATAATTGTATGCTTGTTGTTGAGCGTGGTGACACTGGAATGTCACAGCCACCGAGGTGGGAGGTGGCCCCGTCACACCGCAGGGGCAGTCTAGCGACCTTTCTCTTTGTGAACTGCCTCCTTTCTCTTGTGACTGTGGGTGACAACCTCAAAAAGCCTCATCACCACTGGCTACTTTTCTCTGCTTCTCATTGAAAACTCTTGTTTCTGGAAATGAATGCTAATTAGCTTCGGGGCAGTCGAGTCCTGCGTCATGCATTCCAGGCCTCCTGGCAGCTGTGATTTTGTTTTCCATTTAGCAAATGTATTAGAATCATTTTCAGGACATTTCCATTAGGAATGACTTTCTTTTCTTTCTAATCCATATTGTTTTTGTCTCAGAAATATTTGCCTTTATAACAAAGCATAAGTGGAAAAATGTGAAACTATCAACTGTTTTTAAAAACAACAACAACAACTTTTTTTAGTTGCCTGCTCTTGACTCGGTGTGGAATGCCTTGAAAGTTGTCGGAGCCCGGCAGGTTTAATATTCCTGTGCAGTGCAGGATGCTGGCCAATCAGCTGATCTCAGGCTGCAGGGCAGAGACGCCTGCATCCCGGGGAGGCTTTTTGTGCTTTGTTTTCTTGCCAGTTTTAGCTCTCCCTTTCTGGAACTTTTGTTGTTTAGCCAGGTGAAATCAAAGCCTGAGTTCTGGTCCACAGTTTAGCCTTTGACAGCTCCCCAGAGGGCACTGATGGGAAGCGGGTGCGGCGCCGGGATCGCACCGGCACTGTCATTGCTGCGTTGAGACGTGGCTGTAGATTTTCATGGGAAAAGCAGCATGGGACGTCCATCTGAGAGGATGCTCTCTTCGGAGCTGGGAGGCGTGTATTTTAAGAAACTTCTGTCTCCGTGCTGAACACGTCAGGTGGTAGAATTAATTACCATGAGAATACATTCCTGAGGATGTCTGCACTGTGGAAAATAAAGCGCAAGCCGAGGATTGAAAACAATGACAAGTCCGGTGACTCTGTCTATCGAACACTTCATTTGGTGAGCGCCTTTGCTGTTTGAATCCCATCTTGCTAGGTTGGCTTATGGTATGACTTTCTAGCTCAGTTGTTTTTCAATCAAAATGACAGTGATTATACCTTTCCCATTTCCCCCTATTCTTTTACCCTCTGGTTGATAAAAAGTATATATGATGACTTTTGGTGGGGGAGGTGGGACGTCCGCAGTTGGTATGGGGTTGAATTTGCCTAGAATCTTGACATTTTTCTACTCTTTCATACTTAAATGGCTGAAGGATGTAATCTGCATTTTTTCTTTAATTAATGGTCAGCTGTGTGTTTTGCCTTTGTTTGGGTAATTGAGATTTTGATTGTGTTTTGTGTTGTGTGCGTGGTGAGACTCTCCCATCCCCCCTCAGAACGGGTAGTCTGAGTGATCGGCAGGGAGGTCTGGGAATAGGATGGGAGTAGGATGTTCAGCTTGCTTCCTTGTATAAGGCTTGAAGTGTTTTTGACTTTATTTCTGCTTACTTGAGAAGGAGATTCATATAAAAGTGTTGGCTCAGGGGACGTGTTAATGGTTTGACGGCAACTGACCTATTTGAACAGGTCCGTTCCTACAGTCAATGCTAACTCTCCAGTAAGGAAGTGTAGTGGGGTAATGGCAAGAAATAATTTAACAAATCAGATTCAACCTTTTAATAGTTTATTACTAATAGCAGAGTCTGTCAACTATCAGATGTTGTGTCATTTAATCAAACTTGAACTTCTACAGCGCGTGCACCTGATTTGCTCAAATAAGCCCCTTCCTTCTTGGGTATTTCTTCTTTGAAGTTTGTTCCAGAGGAAACTGAAAAGGTGATACAGAACTGTAGGGATTACCATTGTACATAATGTCTCTGAAATTATGGAGTGCATTGTCCCCAAAAAAAAGCTTAAGTAAAGGCTATAAGATTTTAGGCCACTCTGGCCTCTTTTAAATCTGTGGGATGTGTTAAATCGGTCAGACTCAAAGAACAGTTTTAGAACTGTGAACTCATCTAGAGTTAGAAATTGCCTTTGGTGGTTGCATAACAGGAAGAGCTTAGACAGCTGGGTGGCTTGAGTTGATAGTGTGTACTTAAAAGTCTACCCCTCTCCATTTGTACTTTCTTTTCATCTTCCACAGGAGGAAAGCGGCATTATAAACATTGAGCATCATGCTGGTGTCAGTCAGGTGGCCCATTTCCTCTTGCCATTGCCCTCTCCTTCTCTCTAGATTGGTTGGATAATTCTTAGTCCTGACAGTGGAAAAGCTCTGCTACCCTTGAACAGTTTTAAACTCTCAAAATGCCTGTAAGTGCTTTTTGGTTTCCAGGATGACTGATTACAGGCTTCAAGCAGGGGAGAAGTTTACTTTTCCCACTGGAGAAACCTGGTCTGTCTTCTCCTTGCTGGAGTCTGAGCTGCTCCTCCTAGATCCAGAATGCTTGGCTTCTGTGGGCAGGTTGAGAACCTCCCATTGAGGCGAGCTTTCTGGGCACTTGTGGCTACAGCGTTTGGTGTGGGAATGACCAGGATGCCATCTCTAACACTCAATGATGGAGTGTGGCGAAGCCCTGCCCCCGACTCCTCCTACATTCTACATCATGGCTAAGTTGCATGGAGAAGGGCCTCATGGATTTTGATGTAAAGAAGTTTGGCCACAGTAGAGAGGGAGGGGGATTTAAAAGCTGAGCCCCACAGCATGGAAAAGTCTCTAGCTTAGAGGTATTCTAAAGAAAACCTGCATTTCATAATTTGTTCCAAAAAACATTTCGGGGGGATAATATTGTAATAAAACAGAATTCTGAAATTTGATGACATCCTTTTATATTAATTGTTTCCAAGCAAATTTTAAGAGCCTTGTTTATAACACCCCTTAACAACGTTGATATGTTGATAAGTTGATATGTTGATATAACTTGTAATTATGTATATGGTACCTTTTCATTCTTTATTCAAATAACGTGTAGTTGACAGTAAAGAGATTACATCCATTTGGACTCAGTTCCTTGTGCTACACCTGAGAGTTGGTGCCTTGAGTCATTGAATAGGGTTGCCAGTGGGGAAACCGCCCTGCCCTTTGCTCAACTTCAGACGACTCAGCTAAATCTGTCATAGGCTTAGGTTGTATCTAATAAAGAAGGGATACTTGGCCAGGCGCGGTGGCTCACGCCTGCAATCCCAGGACTTTGGGAGACTGAGGCAGGCAGATCACATGGTCAGAAGTCCGAACCAACCTGACCAACATGGTGAAACCCCTTCTCTACTAAAAATACAAAAATCAGTTGGGTGCGGTGATGCGTGCATGTAATCCCAGCTACTCAGGAGGCTGAGACAGGAGGATCACTTGAACCCGGGAGGCGGAGGCTGCAGTGAGCTGAGATTGTGCCACTGCACTCCAGCCTGGCAACAGAGTGAGACTCTGTCTCAAAAAAAAAAAAAAAAAAAGAACAAAAAAATAAGGATACTTAAGGCTGTGAAAAATGACCAAAGAGGACCCAATAGTTGTCTCCTGAGATGCTAAAGGTATTTCCTAATATAATCCAGAACTTAGCTCTGGCTGTTTGAGGGTGAGGTTGAGGTAGGATAAGCTGGATTTAGAGCACCGGAGCCTTAGCCTACATCCTACTAACCTGAGCTCACCCCACAGGCCTGCTTGAAACAAAGGATGCCAAACCTCAGAGGAGGTAATCTTTACATAGACAAAGTCAGAAACCCCATTCTCACTCTTAAAAATGGAATTCTCAAAGTATTTCTGGTAGAACAGATGGAATGAAAACCCAGAGGTAGTGAGGTGTGAATCGGAGGCACAAAGGAATGTGTGAGGTTCCTTTGTCTTTTGGAATTTCCTGCCTTTGATATGTGTCAGATCCCCATGTTTATAATGGTTTGCCTTTTGTGAATCACTGATTTCACAGGGACAGTTTGGTTTGCCTAAATCATAAAAGGTGTGCTGTGCCTCTCTGGCAGGTCCTCAGATAACGTTTTGTTCAACATCATTTCAACATAACGTTTATGTGAAAAAGTTCTGGCTAGGACCACTGTCTATGTGGAATTTGTGTGTTCAATTCACTTTTTCACAGCTTTTCTCTGGATACTCAGGTTTGCTCTTGCATCCCAAAAACGTGCACGTGGGATGAATTTGTATGTCTCAGTGGTCCTTGAGTGAGTGAGTGTGTGTGTGTGTGTGTGTGTGTGTGCATCCCGTGATGGAATGGCATTCTATTCGGGGTTGATTCCTGCCTTGCACCCTGAGCTGTGAAGATAGGCTCCAGTGACCCTGAGCTGGAATAAGTGGGTTGGAAAATGATGAATAAATGAATACAAATCATTATAAAATAAAAATTGGTATACAGTCATACAAATGCATAGCAGTAAACTATGCAGTACCAAAGTACACAGAGATCCTGCCAAAGTTCTTCTTGCTAGTTTTCAAACTGCATGGTGGGAGGAGGTGCTCCTTACAATTTTTGCTTTGCAAACATTTATTGCTTGACTTAACACACTATCGCTATGACCACTGTCACTCACGAGTTCCCCAAAAGTTGGGTAAATTTTAACTTATTTTAACTTTTAACTTATTTTTGTTTATCTTACTTAAACGTATATCTAGCTTACATTTATTTCAGTGTTTAATATTAGAAGCGTTTTGGTCTTTATTTAGAAGTGTGGTGATGCTTTTTGTGACCAGAAGTGTGCTGTAGGAACTTGTTTGTATCATAGCCTACAGTAAAAATGGTTTCTTATGTCAATTTTCAAGAACCTATAAACCATGTTAAGCGAAGACTCACTGTAATAGACTGCAGTGAAGGATCTATTTGCCATGAGTAGTAGCTTTTCTATTAATCCTGTGAAGAACAGACAGCTGTGGTTACAGCTGGAACATTTAGAAAAGCATAGTATAAACAGAGGTGCCAATTATACATTTGTTGCATTAGGTGCCTTTGCCAGGTACCAAATCAAAGCAACCAAGGAGAGTTTGGGGTAAGGTAAGGGCAGAGCACAGTTAGTTGCCAGCTGTTAACCACTGTGTAACAATGGATTTTCATTTTGGCAAGGGTTTTCTTTCCTTCTCATTATAAGTATGTTATAATGAGTTTTCTATTATAGTTACCACTGGATCATCTAAAAGACATGTGAAGATTTTTTCTAAAATGGATGTATTTGTTCCTTTGTAATTTTTAAGGCAAAGCCCTAAATGACTGTATATTTAATGATGATTTTGGGTTTGTGAAGTTCTTTTTTTTTGAGATACAGTCTCACTGTGTTGTCCAGGCTGGAGTGCAGTGGTGTGATCTCTGCTCACTGCAACCTCCATCTCCTGGGTTCAAGCATTTCTCCTACCTCAGCCTGCCGAGTAGCTCGGATTACAGGCATCTGCCACCACACCTAGCTAATTTTTGCATTTTTAGTCGGTAGAGAGGTTTCACCATGTTGCCCAGGCTGGTCTCGAACTCCTGACCTCAGGTGTGCTGCCCGCCTTGGCCTCCCAAAGTGCTGGGATTACAGGTATGAGCCACTTCCCCCGGCTGAGTTAGTGAAATTCTAGCATAACTAAATAAAATTGTTTAGCTTATTTCTACTGAGATGCACTTTGATCAAAAACATATAGTTTTTTAACAGCCTTGTTGAGATAGAATTCACATACCATACAGCTCAGCCCATTTTGGTGAATTTTTCCAGTCACGTAAGGGAAAATTGTTTGTGGGGTTGTTCCATGTCAGAAACATGCATTTCCCCAGAAAACACTGAATAGTTCCAAATAGTGCCACTGACGTGTGACTGACACCTTCGGCACATAAGATAAGTGTTAGTGCTAGCAACAAATAAGCCGTGGTGATTGTAAGATAATTAGAATAATGATGACGCGGATGTGGGTTCTGGCTCTCCTCTGTCCTGTCATGCCACTGCAGCTAAATTCATCTCTGTTAGGTTCTGATTTTCCCTGTGTTTGGTCCATCTTTATTCCAGACTTCCTTCCCTTTTGGATATGCTAATGAGGGAAAGGCTCTTCAGTGTTAGGTGCCTTCCTCTGTGTTTAAAATTGTTCCATGGCATACCGTTGATTTTAGCTTTTCTGCCCTGCACAAAACACCAGCTTGACTTTTTGCTCTGTGTACCCACTGTTGTTTTTGGGAGGATGTTCTCATGTTCTTGCCAGGTAGGTGGGTGGTAGAAGACGTTATTCTTTATTTGCACCAGTATTTACTGGAAATACCTTGTGCCTAGAGTTGAATAAGACAATAGAAGCAGAGAGAGAAGTGTGAGAAGGGCAGCCACTACCTTCAAGAAGATTTCCATCAAACATTCATTGAGTGGTACATTGGAACAAGTATTAGTGAATTAGATTTTTTGCTATAAAATCGCCTCTAGAGCAATTACATGGACAGCTTTAAAAAATACTGATATCGGCCAGGTGCGGTGGCTCACGCCTGTAATCCCAGCACTTTGGGAGGCCAAGGCAGGTGGATCACGAGGTCAGGAGTTGAAGACCAGCCTGGCCAAGATGGTGAAACCCCATCTCTACTAAAAATACAAAATTTAGCCAGGCATGGTGGTGCGTGCCTGTAATCTCAGCTACTCAGGAGGCTGAGGCAGGGAATTGCTTGAACCTGGGAGGCGGAGGTTGCAGTGAGCCGATATCATGCCACTGCACTCCAGCCTGGGCAACAGAGCAAGACTCTGTCTCAAAAAAAAACAAAAAAAAAAACAAAAAACAAAAACAAACAAACAAAAAACTGGTATCTCTTCATCCCACCCCAAAGATTCTGATTACATTGATCTCTGCTGTGCTTGGGCATTGGGATGTTTAAAAGCTCTTCAGGTGATTGTCATAAGCAGCCAAGGTGGCAAACTACTGGTCTCGTGAGTGTTTACTGAAGCCCATGCTTTGCAGAACTGTTTGCATAACTGGAAGAGTTGGAATTTTAGAATCCTAAATTTCAAATGGATGACAAAATATGTGCAACCTGTTTGGTCTGCACATGATTCATCCCTGGTAGCTATGGAGACTGGGATCTTCCATTGAGGCCTGTTTTAGGGCTAATTATCTTATTTTTAAAGAGGAATGGTCTCTTTTTGCCTTTGGAGAAACTGGAGAGGAAGAAACTTTTTTTTTAAGTACAGGTATCTTTCTTAATCTAGAAAGTTGACTCAGTCCATTTTTAACAGGAAGAACCTTCGCTTGTAAAATCATCTTTGCAACATTGCAAAGTAGATAGTGTACTGAACTGGAAGTCTGGTAATTAATTAGGCTTATGCCTTGGGTGAAATGCAGCTAACTTCTGTGTCTCCTGATTTATCAACTTCTTGGGGAGTGGTAGATCCATAGGCTTTGGAACTAGATTGCCTGGTTCAAATCCCAGCTCTGCCACTTAGATACTGCGTCATTTTGGATGAGTTACTTAAGCCCTCTGGGCCTCCATTGCCCTTACTGTGTGGGAAGATGAAATGCATCAGACTGGTGCTAGGCACGTGGGAATCGATTAGTGTATGTTAGCAATTGTTATCATGGTTGCTTTGAGCATTCAGGAAGCTCTTCTATATGTGGAGCAATTTGTGGAAACACAAATTAAGCATTCATTTATGACAGTTAATTAACCAGGAAGAATGCCATGAAGCTGTCTAGGTGTCAGGTGAGTCTAATGAGGGATAATGACCTCTGCCTTCCCTTTCCCCTGTGCTCCGAAGAGTACAGAACAGGTGGCCGCATTTTGCCGTAGTTTGCATGAGATGAACCCCTCTGACCAGAGCCCGTCTCCTCAGGACTCCACGGGGCCTCAGCTGGCGACTATGAGACAACTCTCGGACGCGGATAAGCTGCGGAAGGTGATCTGCGAGCTCCTGGAGACTGAGCGCACCTATGTGAAGGTATGTTTCTCCCCCTGCCCTCTCTCGGCCTCGTAAAGGAGTGAAGCTGGCGTGTCTCTGCCTGTTTTCACTAACAGCAGAGTCAAACCGTGGTCATGAAGAATGTCTTAGTTTCTCCTGGAACTTTGCCTTTACTCTGAATATTAAAAGCTTGTTTTGGTTTGGTTTTAAGATAGTCTCGCACTGTTGGCCAGGCTAGGGTGCAGTGGTGTGATCATAGCTCACTGCAGCCTTGACCTCCTGGGCTCTCAAGTGATCCACCCTCCTCAGCCTCCTGAGTAGCTGGGACCACAGATGCACACCACCATGCCCAGCTAAGTTTTCTATTTTTGTGGAGGGGGGGTTTTACCATGTTGCCTAAGCTGGTCTCAAACTCACGGACTCAAGCGATCCTTCCACCTTGGCCTCCGAAAGTGCTGGGATTACAGGGGCGAGAGCTACCACGCCCAGCCTCCTTGTGATTTTTAAGGAAGCCTAGCAATTTTAGAGCAATTCATTTATATATATATAAATATATGTGTTGTCGACCTAGTAAGAAAGCTAAATTTAATTTTTAGAAAAGTTGAGAGTATGTTCTTCACAATCTTAATTAGATCAGGTCTGTTGTCTTTGTGCTGTCACTGCTTCTGACACCTGGCCACACTCCCCATGCAAAAGCAGTGTGATCTCTTTAAGTATGTATATTTTGGTCTTTAAATCAGGGGTTAGCAAATGACAGCCCTTAGGTCAAATCCAGCTCACTGCCTGTTTTTGCAAATAAAGCTTGATTAGAACACAGCCGCACTCATTCCTTGATGTATTGTCTATGCCTGCTTTGGTGCTACAGTTGAAGAAGGGACAACAGAGACCGTATTTTAGGCCTTGAAGCCTAAAATATTGAGAGAAAAGGTTGGCTTACTCCTGCTTGAAATGGACCTTCATGACCTAACATCTCTCATGTTAGCCTTTGGGACGTGATCTGTGTGTTCTCTTCTAGATCCTTTTATAGACTTTAAAATATGCTAACGAGGTATCTTTTCAATTCTTAGGACTTAAACTGTCTCATGGAGAGATACCTGAAGCCTCTTCAAAAGGAAACTTTTCTCACCCAAGATGAGGTATGGTGGAAATGGTTTCAACTTTGTGAGCGTCATACTGTGGTTTGACTTTTTGGTAAAAAGGAAGAAATGGGGGGACATGTGTAACATTGAAAACATTTTAAATGTATTTAATTGTAGTAACTAGGTGAGATCATTGCCTGCTAAGCTCTGGTGTGCTCATGGAGAGTAAAGACCTGCTCTACTCTCTGGTAGTGGGATTATTACCGTAATTGATAAGAATTGATAGAAAAACTTTGTAATCAGATATAAATAAAGTTTAGCAAGACGAATGAGATATGAGGAGGATTAAATTCTGTTTCATTTCTAGCTTGACGTGCTTTTTGGAAATTTAACGGAAATGGTAGAGTTTCAAGTAGAATTCCTTAAAACTCTAGAAGATGGCGTGAGACTGGTACCTGATTTGGAAAAGCTCGAGAAGGTCGACCAGTTTAAGGTAACTAGTGCAAAGCTGCCTCTAGCATCAGAAGAGGGTCATAATGTGGGTCACACTGAATCCCCTGATCGTGTTGACCTCTTCATGGAGGGCCACATTGGGGTCGGTTCTTTAAGGGTGTCTGAGAGGGGAACTGATTGTGTCTTGCTGGTCTGGTTAGGGGCAGACCAGTGCCATCGATTTGCATTAAACTGGTGCAGCTGCTGGCTTTTACTTGAGAAGATGTACCAACCTTGACCTTTTGCTTGCCTTATGTGGGGACCTTTAATACTTCAGCTATTAGTGAATTAGAATAGACACTCCTGGTCATCCAGTAAACAAATTAATTTATTCTGTTCTGGGAAACTTTGCTTAATGGAAATGCTTATCATTATCCAGGAGGAAGACAATCTTCCAGCACACGGTGTCCTTGCAGCCTAATGAGGATTTATGACTAGTGCCTTAGCAAGCCTGCTTATTTCCTCTCCCCTGCCTGGCTTTCTTTTATTGCAGATTTCCTGTGTTGCATCTCCAATTAACAAAGCACATTGCTTCATGTCTTGGCTTACATGTCACCCTCATGTACTTTAACAAATTAATTGAGGTATAACTGTGCAGTAGAATATGCTGCATATATTTAGTGTGGAATTTGATGAATTCACACATTCACCCCGATGAAACCATCTCTGCAATCGGGACAGTGCACATAATCGTTACCCCTAAAACTTTCTTCCTGCCCTTTTGTGATTTTTTCCTCCTGCCTCTTACTGCCCTCTCACTCTCCCCCTATTCTGTGCCTTGATCCCGGTTATTATACATAAGTTTGCATTCTGGAATTTTATGTTGGTGGAATCCCACAACAAGTACCTGTTTTTCTGGGCTACTTCCACTCAGCGTAGTTGTACTGAGATCCGTCCATATTGCTATGGGTATCAAAAGCTCATTCCTTTTCATGGCTGCATAGTCTTCCATTGGATAGATAGACCACACTTTGTTATCCATTCACCTTTGTTGGGCATTTGGGTTGTTTCCAGTTTTTGGCAATTACAAATAAAGCTGCTGTGAACATTTGTTTCCAAGTTTTAGTGTGGATATATGCTCTCATTTCTCTTAAGTACCCAGGAAGGGAATGTTGGGTCATATGGTAAGGGTATGTTTCACTTTTTGAGAAACTGCTAAACTGTTTTACAAAGTGATTTTACCATTGTAGCTCCCTCCAGCGGTGTCTCCTCATTGTTCTGATGAGGTCACAGTCACTTTTTTTTTTTTTTGGCCATTCTAACAGGCGTGTAAGTAGCACCTCATTCTGCTTCTAATTTTCATTTCCCTAATGACTTACAATGATGAGCATCTTTTTTTATGCGCTTGTTTGCCCTCAGTATATCCACTTTGGTGTGGTGTTTGTTCAAATAATTTGCTCATTTATTTTACTGGTTTACTTATATTGAGTTTTGAGAGTTCTTTTTGTGTTCTGACTATAAGTCCTTTATCAGATCTATGATTTGTAAAATTTTCTTCTGTATTTGAGTCCTATCTTTTCATTCTCTTGACAATGCCCTTCACAGAGCAGAAGCTTTTTATTTTGATAAAATACAGTTTTTCACATTTTCCCTTTTTGAATCATACTTTTGGTGTCGTATCCATGAAATCTTTGCCTAAACCAGGACCATAAAGATTTTTTCCTGTTTTCTCTTAAAAGTTTTGTAGTTTGGAGATTTACATTTAGTCTTCTGATCTATTTGAACTTAAATTTGTTATTGTTTGATGTAGGAATCAAGGTTAATTTGTGTGTGTCTGAATATCCAATTTTTGTAATCCCGTTTGTTGCAATGACTATCCTTTGATCCTTTTTCTACTCAATTTCTTTTGCATTTGTGTTAAGAATCAGTTGTTCCTGTATGTATAGCCCCCCATACACTTCGCCTGACTTCCAACACTTGCAGGATCTAGTTGTATAATGTTAGGGTACGAGTTTAGGAGCTGAGGATAAAGACTGCCTCAACTCGGTCTATATATTTGTGTGTGTGTTATCTCTTTACATTGCCTGTCTGCAACAGGAGCTACTAAGAATCACATACAAACACACATAAGTACGTGAATATATATGTATATTTATCGGTGTTCATTTTTGTTTGGATATAATTTCAGACTTAGAGAGGTTGCAAGAATAGTGCAAAGAATTCCTGAATTCCCTTCATCTAGATTCCCCAAATGTTAACACTGGGCTACATTTGCTTTATTCTTTCTTTCCCTTTCTGTCTCCTATGTGTATATATATATGTGTATGTGCATCTGTATATGTTATGTATGCATGTATGGTGCGTTTATGTGTATATGTAAAATATTTTCTTCCCAAACCATTTAAGAGAAAGTTGTAAGCATATTTTTCACCCTAAATACTCCATGTAGTTCATTTTTGTGTTCAAAAATTGCTTCTTGGTGGTTATGCTCTTCGTTTGAAATACAGTTAGGTTCATTGTCTCTGTTTGTAATGATACCTGTTTTCTAAATTAGTAAATTAATAATTTGCACTGTAGAACACACGATGTGGTCTGGTAGTTTGTCAGACAAATAAAAAATCTGCTTAATAAAAATGGATGTATTCTGTCGGCCAGGGTTGGTTAAAAAATAGATATAGACATACTTTAAAATACTACGTTTTAACCTGAAGTAGCTAACGTTCATTATATTCTTTACAAGTCTTTTGCTGTAGGTCTAGTTCTTTGAGTTTGGGTCCAGTTAATCACTAAAAGGATTCACAGGAAGGAGACTTTGGGTAACAGAACTTCGATATGAACTTGAGTGTACTGACAGTGTTTCTCTAGGGAGGGACTGGTACGTTGATTCTTTTAGCTACAGCTGGAGCATCTCAAATCTGAAAATCTGAAGTCTGAACTGCTCTGAAATCTGAAACTTTTTGAGTGCCAATCTGTTGCTCAAAGGAAATGGCTATTGGAACATTCTAGATTTTCAATTTTTGATGCTCAACCAGTAAATATAATGCAGATATTCCCGAATCTGAAAAAATACAAAATCTGAAATACATCTGGTCCCAAGCATTTTGGATCGAGGATACCAAACCTGTACTTCATACTCAACGGTCACTCTTCTAAATTCCATGTAAGTGGTACCCTCTTCATAGACCTTCACTTTGCTGCTTATGGCACAATCTGATCGTCTCCATTCCAGTTGTAAGGTGAGATGCCTTATGAACACTGAACGTGCCTTCCTGCAGGCTTCTCTTTGGGTTCTCTGAGTTGGTTTTTGGAGAGTCACTGTTTGGTTCCAAACCTGTTGCTGTTGATTTCCACAATTGCTGCTCTTTTTAAAATCCTCATTGTATATTTGATGGAAAAAAAGAAAAACTTTTTAAAATCTTCAAACTGTGTTGCATAGAGCACTAATCTCAAGGCAGTATCAGAAATACTTAGTTCTGAGGTCAAGTAAGTTTTGATAAAATTTTCATATGGACATTTGCAATGTACATCAGCCTTTGAGAAGCATTCTCAGGTCCTACAGAATAGAAACATTGGGGAAATGCAGTGTTTATGTATAAAGCCCTCATATTTGTGTGCACTGTGTTCCCTGAGAATCAATTTTTAAGGCAGGAAGAATAAATGAATACCTTAATGTTTCATCTGTGGTTACTGTAGGGTAAACACTTAGTAAATATTAAGTTAAACAAATGAATGGCTTTAGGATGGCTAAAGGGAGGAGTTACATTTAGCGCATTTTCTTCCGTAACTTTTTTTGCTTAATTCTTGAGTATGGTCTGTATTAGTCCATTTTCACATTGCTATGAAGAAATGCCTGAGACTGGGTAATTTATAAAGAAAAAGAGGTTTAATGGACTCACAGTTCCACATGGCTGGGAAGGCCTCACATCATGGTAGAAGACAAAGGAGGAGCAAAGCCACCTCTTACGTGGCGGCAAGCAAGAGAGCATGTGCAGGGAAACTGCCCTTTATAAAATCATCAGATCTCATGAGGCTTATTCACTATCATGAGAACAGGACAGGAAAAACCTGCCTCCATTCTTCAATTACCTCCCACTGGGTTCCTCCCACAAGACACAGGGATTATGGGAGCTACAATTCAAGGTGAGATTTGGGTGAGGACACAGCCAAACCATATCAGACTCCAAGGATAACCGTCCCTCATGGTCTGATGGTAGCACCCAGCAGGGTACTCCTGCTGACACCTTCCAAGCCAGAATGGAGATTTGGGGAGGACTTGGAAAGTAAAGGAGGAAAAGGAGAACATGTAGGAAGAGAAGTGAGGCCTCTAATTACCAATTATGTATATTTTTTAATAAACCTTTTTTTTTTTGGTCATGGACAGACTATCAGAAGCATCTTCACTGTTCATTACATAAACTGCCCTTTGGGAAACCTAGTTGTTACTCAAATAAAAAAAAACCTTATTTCTTTGCTTGAAACCTACCTTTTAAATCCAAGCCTCAATAAAAAGGCCTCTCTCTGAACAAGACTCTTTCAGTGTGAAACTCACAGAAGATGTTTTTCTGAGGCCTCTTTTATATATATAAATATAAATATATATATTTAATTTAAATATATTTTTATATATTTAAATATATAAATATAATTTAATTATATATAAATATATATATATTTATATAAACTAGGTGGGATACAAAGTATCCTCTCAGGCATATGAAAGTCTTAATGAGAAGACCTCTACCCACGTGTGATCCTGTTGGGACAGAACACACAGGCTGGGGAGATGATACCTGATTTCCATAGCTGAGCATGTTTCTTTCTTTGATATTGCTTATGTTCTTACCTGCTAGAGGAGAGGGTGGTTTTGGAAGGTTTCTCTGATAGTGATCAGAGAAACATGTTGTCTACTTCAGAGGGGAGTGTGAGCATTTCCTGCCTTTATCCAATTTGCCAACAGGAGCTAATGAGAGGATTGAGATTTCTGTCTTTTCAAAAATATATACTTATCAACACTCAAACAGCTCACATAGGTTATTAAAAGACACCTACAAAACCAGAAACATCTCCCCTATAACTACTGAGAAGGCAAAAAGTCCAACACCTTTTACACAAACTTGTACACGCACATACTTTGTAGTGGGCAATTTTAGGACATTTGATAGCAAAGAAAGGCTCCGGCAGACATGGAAGATGTTGATTTGTGATGTGGGCCAGGCAGAAGTGAGCTCCCTGCCATAACCTGCTGCTACTTCCAGTGGAGGAAGCAAATAAACCAACTGTGCTGTTTCTCATTAAATCCAGAAAGTGCTGTTCTCTCTGGGGGGATCGTTCCTGTATTATGCTGACCGCTTCAAGCTCTACAGTGCCTTTTGCGCCAGCCACACAAAAGTTCCCAAGGTCCTGGTAAAAGGTAAGGCCTCTGAGGATATGGAGGTGGTGGGGGGCGGGGGGGATTGTCGCTTGTCAGTTGTGTGGCTGATGGTGCTTGGGGGCTTTTGGACAGAAATCTAAGAGTCATTGGTTGCCAGATAGATGTTCCAGCAAGCCACTGATACGGATATAGGTGCTGAGCAATGCAATGCATTCTTTGTTTTGCTTTGTTTTGAGGCAGAGTCTTACTCTGTTGCCCAGGCTGGAGTGTAGTGGCATGATCTTGGCTCACTGCAACCTTTACCTCCCAGGTCCAAGTGATTCTCCTGCCTCAGCCTCCTGAGTAGCTAGGATTACAGAGGTGCACCACCACACCAAGCTAATTTTTGTAGTTTTAGCAGAGACGAGGTTTTGCCATGTTGGCCTAGGCTGGTCTTGAACTCCTGACCTCAGGTGATCAACCCACCTTAGCCTCCCGAAATGCTAGGATTACAGGTGTGAGCCATTGTACCGGGCCATTTTTTTTTTTTTTTTTTTTTTTTTTTTTTAGACAGTGTCTTTGTCTGTCACCTAGGCGGGAGTGCAGTGGCACAGTCTCGGCTAACTGCAATCTCTACCTCCTGAGTTCAAGTGATTCTCCTGCCTCAGCCTCCCAAGTAGCTGGGATTACAGGCGCCTGCCACCACGCCTGGCTAATTTTTGTATTTTTTAGTAGAGATGGGGTTTCACCATGTTGGCCAGGCCCGTCTTGAATTCCTGACCTCAAGGGATCCGACCGCTTCGGCCTCCCATCGTGCTGGGATTACAGATGTGAGCCTCTGTGCCTGGCCAGGATCTTGAATTAATGGTTTTGTCAATTTTCTTGCAATGAAAGTTTTACCTTGCTATTTTGGGCCAGAATTGATGGGTCGTTTTGCAGTTATGTAAAAACATAGATGGTTTAGAAATTCCCTGCTTTATTTCTGTTTTTCATTAATTTCAGTTATAACCTACCACGCTTCATAACTAAGTCCTCACTTCACGTTGTTGATATGTTCTTGGAAACTGTGACACGATGTACAGCAGGTCCCCAACTAATGTCATTTTGTTCAACTTCATTATAATGTTGGTGAGGAAAAAAATTGGTTTCATTATATGTCATTTTGCTTAAAGTCGCAGTACTTATTGACTACATTAAGTGAAGACTTACTGTATACCTTTTAGTGGACTTTCATCTTTCCTTCACCTACTTTTGTTCCTGGGAGTGTGATAACAGTTCCCAAAAGCACTTCTGAAGTTTTCTCAGTTATCCTCGAAAATTGCTGCATTTCTGGTTATTTTTGTGCAGGACAAAGTAGAGTTTTTATATTGGCAAGCTGCTTTTTCTTAAGGGTTCTGAGAAGGCGGTGGAACATTCTGAGAATCTCCAGAAGGAGGTTATGTCTCCATAGTTCAGCATATGGTGGGTTTTGATGGTAAAAGGATTAAGGAAACATTTTCTTGGCAAACAGTGGCACCAACAGAAAGTTTGATTTCAAAGAATCTCTGGAAATCACCCTGTGCTTCCTTAACACTTCACTTTAGCTGCCAAGTAAACAGCTGCTGATGGGGTCCCTGGATATGTAAATAGTGTTCTGGTGTTGTGTTTGTTTGCTGCCAGAGAGAACTAGTTTGACTTAATCTAAAACCTATTATAGGAAAGATTAGCACAATGCAGATCTCTGGGTAACAAAGAGCTGCCCCATATAAAAACAGTCTTATTGGTAGTGGTGGTCTATGCAACAGAGTCCTGGCGGAGCCCCAGATGAAAAGGGGACCTGGGATTCTCCTTGTCATGCTGCCTGACCTTTCCCATGTCCTGTGTTGGTCTTATGGCTCTGCGTGTGCAGTGTGTTTCTTTTAAAACCTTTATTGAATGCTAATTGTTATGAGATAGTTAAATACTTTTAAAGTGCTTTGCTCTACAGTGAAATTATATACCCATCATGGCCCTAGAGCAATTTGTTATTTTTAATCACTCAATTAGATTAAATTCTGCCCCCATGAATTTTTCTTAATTCAATAAGAAAAATGTTATAGTATCTTTTAAAACTATCCCTTAAAACAGTAGGTATGACCCATATTTTTCTTTATTTTTTCTGAGATAGAGCCTCACTCTCATCTAGGCTGGAGTGCAGTGGTGTCATCTCGGCTCACTGCAACCTCCACGTCTCGGGTTCAAGGGGTTCTCCTGCCTCAGCCTCCCAAGTATCTGGGACTACAGGCGGAGTGCCGTGTCTAATTTCCAGTAGGGGAAAGTCATCCAGATGAATATTTAGGTGCCAAATGTGAAGAATGTGCTTTTTCCAACGTTGATTGTGTTAATTTACTGGTTTATCATAAAGGATGCATCTGAGGAATAGCCAGATTGAGAGGTGATTGGGCGCGGTATGGGGGAGGGGTGCATGGAGTTTCTGTGCCCACGCTGGCCATGCCACCCTCTCAGCAGCCCCAGGTGCTCATCAGCCCAGAAGCGACGTGCGTCCACCGTTAGTTGCTTGGATACACCGTCCCTTCCTCTTCCCATATTTTGCCCTCCTGCACATTGCTTTGCACCTGGGAGGCATTAGCCACGGCTTTCTATCAGCCACTGCTGGTACCTCTGTTTGGGGCGCCACAGCTCCCCAGAGCTGCTTCCCAAACCAACTGGGACACAGAGGAAGGCAAGGCTGGCGAGGAAGGTGCTGCCTGAGCTGCGTCAGGTCGGAGCCCACAGATGCGAACAGGTGGTGCCGCTTTGAGCAGATTTGAGTTAACTTTGAGCAGATCACTGTGGGAGATTCTACCCTGCTCTGCTGTACCGGCATTGTGAGGTGCTGCTTCTGGTTGCCTTTTTTTTTTTTTTTTTTTTTTTTTTCAGACGGAGTCTCCCTCTGTTGCACAGGCTGGAGTGCAGTGGCATGATCTTGGCTCACTGCAACCTTTGCCTCCTGGGTTCAAGTGATTCTCCTGCCTCAGCCTCCAGAGTGGCTGGGATTACAGGCGCGTGCCACCATGCCCAGCTATTTTTTGTATTCTTAGTAGATACGGCTTTCGCCATGTTGGCCAGGATGGTCTTGATCTCTTGACCTTGTGATCCGCCTGCCTCGGCCTCCCAAAGTGCTGGGATTACAGCATAAGCCACCGTGCCTGGCCTTTTTTTTGTTTTTGTTTTTGAGATAGAGTCTCCGTCTGTCACCCAGGCTGGAGTGCAGTGGCATGATCTCAACTCACTGCAACCTCCATCTCCCGGGTTCAAGTGATTCTCCTGCCTCAGCCTCCTGAGATAGGATTACAGGCACCTCCCACCACGCCCGGCTAATTTTTTTTTTTTTGTATTTTTAGTAGAGATGGGGGTCTCACCATGTTGGCCAGGCTGGTTTCGAACTCCTAACCTGAGGTGAACCACCCACCTCAGCCTCCCAAAGTGCTGGGATGACAGGCATGAGCCACTGCACCTGGCCTGCTTGCCTTTTTCAAAAGAGGTTTTTCCAGCAGTGAACTGCTTGAAAGATTCAGAAAGCCAGGGTAAGGAGTGTTCAGAATGTAGGTGTATCATTATTTTGAAATGACAAGACCAACAGCTCAGGGGATGGAAGATTCCACAGTTTGTCACTCACAGTTCCCAAGAGGCACAGGCACTCCCTGCCATGCATGCCAGATGAGGACATGCAGGTTCAGTCAGGAGGCAGAGGGAGTGAGGGTAAAACATGGCCAAGAGCCTTTCTTGGGATTTCTGAGGGAAGGAACTGGAAAGGCTGGGCTCTGGGGTGCGCTCAAAACCAAGATGTCTGCTCCCCACCCTGAGGTGACCAGGGCAGGGGAATGGTGGCCCAGGGCATAAGAGCCTCAGAGAGGAGGTGGCAGTGTGTGGGGACTCTATAAAAGGCACGTTTCCTGGCAAATCTTTGACTACCTCCAGGAACTGGCTAGTGTGGGTGGGGCAGTCTCCCCAGGGACAGTAAGGCCCCAGGTGTCAAAACATCAGATAAAAAAACATACTTAATGGAGGAGGATAAACAGCAGCCCCTGGAAGTCCGAGTGTCTGGAGTCTATACTCTGTCATCCTTTAACTTATCAGGCTTCTCCCCACCCCTACAACACATAAATACGTAGATCCGATGGACAGACCCTTCCCGTGGTCTCCCTAATCACCCCCTCCCCTACCTTTCCCTCTTCCTGCCACCCACTCTCTGCTCGGTGCTGCAAAAAGGCACCTTGGAGTCTCAGTGAGGAAGGGAGGGAAATTGTGGGAAGGGAGTCACGTGGACATTCCACCCTGATGACCTATATTTAAACCCTGCCAGCCAAGACAGACACAGCTTTCAAGGCGTTCTTGGATGCCCAGAACCCAAAGCAGCAGCACTCGTCCACGCTCGAGTCATACCTCATCAAGCCCATCCAGAGGATCCTCAAGTACCCGCTTCTGCTTAAGGAGCTGTTCGCCCTGACCGATGCCGAGAGCGAGGAGCACTACCACCTGGACGGTAGGCCTCGGCCCAGGACCTCCCCGCAGGCCTGCGTCCACAAGGGTCTCTAAGTAGCCTCTCATTTCACCACCTGTTTTCTTCCAGTGGCCATCAAGACCATGAACAAGGTGGCCAGTCACATCAATGAGATGCAGAAAATCCACGAAGAGTTTGGGGCTGTGTTTGACCAGCTGATCGCTGAACAGACTGGTGAGAAAAAAGAGGTGAGAGTCCACGTCTTCTCAGGACACCTGTCAGGAAAGCCGAGTTTGCATTTGCTCTTTTTTTTTAGGTGTTATTTGTAAGTAAAATAGTTAGGATGCAATTGTTTTTATTAATGGCACATCTGTGCTTCATCCAAGGCTGCATTGTGAATTTTCTTCCTCAGCTGGGCTATTTCTTCCTGTAGGAAATGTTTTCCTGATGCTCAGTTCCTCACCCTGGGGATCTCTGGCTTTATTCTGTGTTAAGTGTTAAAGTGAACTTCCATTTACCACAATCTGGCTGTTTCTAGAAGCATTATTAACAGGCCAGGGCTCTACCACCAGAGATTAGAAAGACACCAGGCACATAATGGGTATATAATTGGTATTTAAAGGTATATAATAAATAGCTGTCAAATGAATGAAAATTTCAGATGACTCTGAATCATTTAAATCTACCCAAAAACCTACTTGGAAGAGCAGTGGCAGGAACAGATAGACCTGAGAAAGACTTAAGGTAAAGCTAAAAGGTGTGTCTGAGTCATTAAGAAGCACTCACCTGAATGAAAGTATGTTGCCAACACAGAGAAGCGGTAGACATTTGAGATCATGGATAAGTTAATTGCTCTGATCTGATGGTTATACAGCCCGTGTATCAAAGCGTCACTGTGTACCCCTGAATACATACAATTACTAATTTTCAATTTAAAAATCCCAGTAATACTTAGAGGAATCATAGGTAAATGATATATAGTAACATTCATCAACGCCGCTGTACACTCAGATTCAACTAGAATATTAGACTCAGTTTTTCTTTCCACCTTAAAAAGGAGAAAATGTGGAAAGGAACTTAGAAGAAAAACACTCTTGCTGTGACTAGCAGCAGGGTTAAAAAAGTGGGTAGGGCAAAGTTTGGTTGTTTAGTGTAGACTAGAGAAAGCACCTTATCTCCAGAGATATCAAAGGCCATTATCCAGGTTCGTGTTTATGTCCTGAGTGAAACGAAACACGTTTTCCCGCTGTTAATGGATAATTTTCAGAAACAGGTAAAATTACGACATCTCATCATTTATTTTACTCATAAGATGTGGGGGACCCAGGCAGGTGTTTTAAGGGTTCATTGGAAAAGTCACAATCACACAGAGTTATATATGGAGTGAAGAAGTGACTAGATGAATTGTGAATGAGACAAACTGGTTTTTCCATAGCTGGAGGAAATCAACCAGGCCAGTATCAGACAGGATAGAATTTACACTTGTCTCTGTTACCTACAGCTTACAAAGTGTTGCAGAGACCCTCAAAGACACTGTACAGTCAGAATCTGATAGCCAAGAAGGTCTGCTGTAGAGGATATGTAGTTTTCAACTGAAACACATTTTTTTTTTTTTAACATAACATGACAAGCAGAGCATGAGAATGTTCTGAAACTACTTGGCAGATAATTTAATCTATCGGAGTGTAGGAAAAAATGAAGTTTGCCACCCTGGACTTAGTTCTCACTTTCTTATAAAACATTATAAGAATTTTAAAAAATTATGCTTATTAAAGCAGAGGGCAAAATATAGAAAAAGGCAAGAAAACTTCTGTGGTTTCAAGAGATACAACTTACCATATTTTGGTGTTAATTTTGATTTTTTAAAATTCATATCTATGTATATGTTTAAATAGTTGTATCTTGAAGGTAATTTTATACCTTGATTTTATGTCAATCACAGAATTTTAATGTTTTTTAATTGACTAATATGAATAATACTGTAAACATTTTTTAAATCATAAGACAGCCTCTCCTCCTTTGGTTTATTTCATTCTGACAGAAGGGCATTTTACTGGCCCATGGAAGTGAACATTTTCATTACATTCTCTTTTCTTTATATGCCAAATTAATTACTGGATTTTAATGACCTTAGGAGCAAATGACCACGCTGCTAAAGATGAGAAGGCGAAATGGATAGTGGATTGCAAAGAATTTAGGAAAAAAAGATGAATATGATCAAAAGTCGGAGACTATAAAAAGGAACATGGCTTCAGTGAAACTGGAAGTCCTTTAAAATGAGATTCTGACACGTAAGACATCTTTCCAGTGAGGAACAAAGTGATATAGTGCTATACAAAGTCTTTTCCGTGGGCTAAGATTGTAAAAAGAAATGTGCAAAAGATGGAAAGAGGGACACTGGCTGAGTCCCAGGACTGAAGAGGAGGAAAATCCTACTTTTACCAGGAGGTACAAAGCCCAGAAAATTTCTGGCTTGGAAAAGAGGCCAAAGAGAGCAAGAGGAGAGAATGTTTTGGCAGGATAAGATAAACAAGCAGGAAACAGACCCCCAGTGGGAATCAGTTACTCAAAGGCAGTTGATTACTTAAGGAGAACCTCTCAAGCCCCATTTCATCTCTTTTCCTTCCATTGAGGAGAATGGCCTTTAAACTGGAAAGGATGCAGTAGCCTCAAATGCTGTAAGAACAAAACCCTAGGGAGAATGAGTCCTGGGAAATAGGATGGTCTGTGCCAAGATCAATGACAATTCTGTGCCACTGCTCTCAGCAGCATATTGGAAGAATTATGGAGACTCAGGCAGGTGATTGTGGAGGTACCCAAATTATATTCAGATTTTCACAAAGGTAATTCCTGAATGCCTGATCCTTGTGGTTCCCTCTTAGTGGCAGTATGAAGTAACAGCCCAGAATGGATTTATGAAGTTTTCTAAACAGGAATAGGAACATGTGTCGGTATCTGCTGGTAACAGCAGGTTTATAGTGAAATGGTAACATTCTAGGAACACAGGGTACCTGAATCCCATCTTCAGCCAACTTGCCTTAAGATATCTCTGAAGGCAGATATGTTCACAGAGAACAAAGCTGGCAAAGAAACAGCTTTTGATTAAACTGGGCCTTCAACCTCCTATCCCTCTATTAAACTTTGGGTTGTTGGGCTAAGGAATCTCTTTTGCTTAATGAGGAGGAAGAAGAATCCCAGAGGGCATTTCCCCATAAAAGAAGTCCTTAAAAGCCCTGGGTCAGATGGGCATCCCAGTCCTTAGTAAGGTAAAGGCCTCCCAGCAGAACTTTCTCTTTGGATTTGGGAGAAAGATTCAGAAGGGAACCAGTGGAAGCCCCAGTGAGAAACTGTGACCAGAGGGAGCACCCTGACTCCCTATTCCATTTGGCAGGGGAAGCTTGTCCAGAGAGAAGCCTTGTGCAGAGGCACAGCATCAGCCCGTTTTAAGTTGTGTAACAAATAACTTAAAATATCAGTGGTTGTCTACACCAGATATTTATCTCATACGTGGCTTTGTAGGTCAACCTAAGTTTGGTTTCTCTTGGTTAGCTCCAGTTCCGAGGGTTCTGGTGTGCACCTTGTCTCTTCTTCTGGCATTCAGGCTAAAGCAGCAGTGGCTGTTTTGGACAAGTCCTTCCCCTGACTGGAAGGTGGGTGCCCAAGAGGGGCTTGTTATGGCAACTGCACTGCCTAAGTCACTTGGCTACACCCAAAGTCATCTGGGCAGCAATGTATGTACCCTGCCTATCTAGTGGGACGTGCTGGAAAATCACATAGCAGAAGGTGCAGATAATGTAATTCTGTTGGAGAAAATAGAGTTTGGACAGTCTACCATGGTGGCCTTTAATCACTTTTAAAGACATACTCTGTAAGGCTGTGGCCCCTGGGAATTTGCCTTATGTATATAACTCCTCCTCTTCCATGTGGGTCTTTGGGGGATAGGTAGTGGAGACTGTGTCATTACCTTGGCTGATAAGACCCTGGGGGTTTGGTGGATGAGTTACTTAATATCTACAGACAAAATAATATGGCTGCTTAAAAACTGTTTTAATCCTAGGTTGTACTAGGATATTATTGCTGGGAAATAATGACAGTGATGACTCTAATAATCCCATTCAAGGGAGGCAGTACTGTTTCTGTGTCCTGTACTGATGGAGCCACATCTCAGCACGGTAGCCTGTTTTGGTGGCTGGAGGAGGACAATCCCAACTGCACTGTCATCAGTGGAGGATTGCCAGGTTGCTGCTGTATAGGAAACCCAGCCGGGTTTGGAAGGGGTCAGTGACTCCAGTGAGAAAGGCAGGCGTGACTGTTGTGAGGCATAGACATTGAAGGTGCATCAGACTTTCTGGATCATTGTGTCTAGTTGGCTCTACAACCAGCACTTGTCTGTCTGAGACAGTTTTTAGCATGTGACCGCTGGGGGCGAGTGACTGAACCTCATGGCCTCTTGGGATTCCGGCACTCACACTGCATGTGCCAGTAGAGGAATCTTCAAACTCTTTATTTGGCTTCTCTCTCCCTCATCTAAAGTGAAATAAAATCTTCTTTGAAATGGATGAGAAAAAGAAATAATTTGCTTACACTTCCCAAAAGAGGATACTCACTGGTGGAAATGTCTGCAGTTATCTGGGGCTGGATCTTTGTCACTGACAGCCATTAGCATCTCCTTGGGAAACTGTCTCTATTTGAACACAAAACATCTCCAGTTTTGACAGACTAACTGCATGTGAATTTCAGAGCCCCATTTTGTTAACTATTTGCCATCTTATTCTGAAATTCTAATAGACAAACATGGAATAAAGTGGGGAAAAAAAGATGAGTGTTTTCTCTCCCCTGTATTCCGCTTGTTTCTTTGGGAATAGAGAGGATTTATTTTTCAATTAGGAGATTTCATATGAACTAAAGGATTTTTTGTTGTTGTTAAAATTTCATTGTTTTTTTTCCTAGCTCAAACTTGGCTAGAACATAATGATACTTTATTTCCCATTAGAAAAGTTAACTTGGATATTGTATCTTTAGCCTGTTTCAATGGGAGGTGGTGTTTATTGAGACAGTCACAAATCCAGAGTATTTTTACAGTGTAATCTGTCATTTTGGTGCTATTTTCTCAAGAAAAAAAAAGAAATTGACAAAAATTTTATATATTTATGATATACAACTTGATGTTTTGTTATGTTACCTTGCGGAATGGCTAAATCAAGCATAACTGATGCATTATGTCACATACTAAAGCAAATGTTTTTAGGAGCAGTATTTTCTTAAAGTAAAATTAATATCCACATGCTGAATTTTCAAACATCATGAAAATCTGAGTATTAATAACACCACCCAGTAAACTTGGTCATGTCTCTGGCTTTCAGGTTGCCGATCTGAGCATGGGAGACCTGCTTTTGCACTCCACCGTGATCTGGCTGAACCCGCCGGCCTCGCTGGGCAAGTGGAAAAAGGAACCAGAATTGGCAGCCTTTGGTGTGTATCAGAAAAGGGTTTTATGGAAGGGGGAACAGTCTAGCTTATTTGTCAAAACAAGAACATTTCTTTTTCAAGACCCAATTTATTAAAAATAGTTAATTGCAGTTACTTGAATTGGTCTTCCTGCTGTAGCCACCAACATCTCACAAACACTAAATGAAACCTTCGAGTTAAATTGCACTCTGTGGTCACTCAGACACGTGGGTGGGCAGAAATGGCAGTGCCCAAGTCTCCAGACATAAACACACAGGCAGAAAAAGAATTTTCCTCTTTGGCGGCTGCTCTGAGTATCTTTTCAAAATAATGGGTTAATTATAAACCAAGGAATCATAAAGTAAAAGATTGAGACAAAATGGCCTCTGTTTTTGAGACCCCAAATCCTAGATCTTTTATTTTCTTCCTGACTCTGTTGCTGTTTGGTCTTAAGACCAGGATGTGGCCAGGCGCAGTGGCTCACGCCTGTAATCCCAGCACTTTGGGAGGCTGAGGTGGGCGGATCACAAGGTCAGGAGATCGAGACCATCCCGGTCAACATGGTGAAACCCCATCTCTACTAAAAATACAAAAATTAACTAGGTGTGGTGGCACACTCCTGTAGTTCTGGCTACTTGGGAGGCTGAGGCAGCAGGAGAATTGCTTGAATCTGGGAGGCAGAAGTTGCTGTGAGCCAAGATGGCACCACGGCATCCAGCCTGGGCAACAAGAACAAAACTCTGTCTCAAAAAAAAAAAAAAAGACCAGGATACAGGATGCTGGTTCTCAGCTGAGCTGTTGTGGCAACTTGGAGTGCCTGGATCAGCTGTGAGGTGCATCTCAATCACATTGCTGCTCAATACTAGTGAAATTAGAGATGTTTGTGAATGATTTATTTTTTAATAAACCAGTTTAGATGGGTGCAATTGCTGCAATTAGAGATCTCATGTGATTGTATTGTAATATGCTTTTTGAGAGAAAAACCATGGGTGAGCATACTGGGAATTATGCATAATTTAGGAAACATGGCTTGTTGTTGCAGTGTAAATGCTCATTGGCATATTGCTGTGTTCATGAATATAAAACTATCAACACTCCATGCTTTTGTTTTATGTTGCGTTTTGCCCTAGACTCATGGGTAGGAACATGATATAATGGAAATCTGGCTTATCATTCTCTTGCCTTACATTATTTTTGTGGGCTTGTGGGGAGTGAGGATTGCTTACTCCTTCTTTAAACTTTTTTTTCCGCCATGGTATGAACAGAGTATACCCAAATGGAATGTCCTAGTGATTTTAAAATCAGAGTATTTAATGAAAGATTCATTGAACTTTCTATTTAGATTACTTAGCCTTCATTAAAAAATTACTGACTGATATTCCTAAAATTTCCAGAGTCCCTGTAGCTGTTGATGCCATTTCATTAAAAATAACAAAGGAGGCCGGGTGTGGTGTAATCCCAGCACTTTGGGAGGCCAAGACGGACAGATCACTTGAGGTCAGGAGTTCAAGACTACCCTGGCTAATATGGTGAAACGCTGTCCTTACTAAACATACAAAATATAGCTGGATGTGGTGGCAGATGCCTGTAATTCCAGCTACTTGGGAGGCTAAGGCAGGAGAATCACTTGAACCCGGGAGGCAGAGGTTGTAGTGAGCTGAGATTGCACCAGTGCACTCCAGCCTGGGTGACAGAGCAAGACTCTGCCTCCAAAAAAAAAAAAAAAAGAAACATGTAAGTGCAGAGAAAGCATGTGACTGAAAAGGCCATACAAAGGAGTATTGAGATTTTAACAAGTTGTTAGGTTTTGATGGGGTAGGGGTTTTGTGAGGGCAGTAGTGTTTGCTTTCTTTTCAACATCACCACTTGTGTTTCTTCTACTGTGATTTCTTCTTGGAGGAGTCTGGAATCTCCCTGATGCTGCTTAGTGGGTCATTCATGGGATGCAAGATATTGATATAAATGACTCACACCATGATGTGGGCCTACAGACTAGCAGTTCCAAACTCAACATTTAGAGTTTTCATGACTTTGCCCTCGATATTACAGATTCACTGTAATTAGAAAGCAACAGATTTAGAATAAGAAAATAATTTAAGTAGGAGAAAATGGGTTGGCAAATTCTTTTCTGTTAAAGGTTACATATGGTACTTTTTTTTTTTTTGAGATAGAGTCTCACTCTGTTGCCCAGGCTGGAGTCCAGTGGTGCAATCTTGGCTCACTGCAGCCTCCACCTCCTGGGTTCAAGCAGTTCTCTGCTTCAACCTCCTGAGTAACTGGGATGACAGGCGCTCACCACCATGCCTGGCAAATTTTTGTATGTTTAGTAGAGATGGGGTTTCACCATGTTGGCCAGGCTGGTCTTGAACTCCTGACTTTGTGATCCACCTGCCTCAAGCTCCCAAAGTGCTAGGATTACAGGCATGAACCGCCACGCCCAGCCTATATATAGTACATTTTAGGCTTTGGGCCAGTAGGCCACGTGCTTTGCCACTGGAGCCAGAAGCAGCCACGTGTAAATGAATGAGATGACCAGATCAGCAGCTGCACCACACCTGTGTCAGCAGGCCTAGGTCTGGCCTGAGAGCCCTTGTTTGCCAATCCATGGTGTAAGTGATGCAGGAAAATGCTGGTTTTGAGGTTGGGGATTTAGGAGCCACTTGCAGGCAGTGAGCTCTGCATTCATTACTCTGTTCCCTGCCTCCTAGGCTGTTGATGAGAGGTCGGTGTGGGAGCTGCCTCCAGGAAGGTGGGCCTGCAACACCTGTCTTAGGTATAAATGGAGACTGCATACTCCAGCCTCGGCATCAGGGCATCACGCTGTCAGCAAACTCAGAAGGGGCCGTAGTTCACAAGAGAAAAACTGAAGGCTCTGAGAACCAAAACGGATTTATCATCATTCAGAATCCTCTCCAGAGTGATAGGAAAGGGAAGGGGAAGGATTCAAACTGGGATTATGAACAAAGGCTATAGTCATGATATGGATGTGGATGACCTGTGGATTCCCAGTCATTAAAGAGACAAGTTTGATGGTTTGGGTGTGTTTTCAAGCAGCAAGGCAGAACTAATGGAAAGGCTGAGCAAGGAGTTGAAATAAGGAAGAGTTACTGTGAAGGAAGGATCGTGGTGAGCCTCGGTCAGGCTGATTTGGGGTTAAAATGTGGTTGTCGTCTTGTTTTGTTTTAAACCTCTAACCTCAGGAAATAGTGCAGCTTTCTTCTGAAACCGAAGTTGACTTGCTGCCAACGAGGCACCTTGATGTTTCCCTCACGGGATGGCTCATGTGGACCAAATGTTGGTGATCATTGCCTTAAAAGAAAAACAAACAAAAATAGAAATAGGCTTCTGCCTTGAAGAGTATTTGACGTTCACTTGTTGGGGCACAGGGAGGATGCTTTAGGCTGGCAGGGGTAGCATGAGTTTTGAGATCAAGGCCGTGTCTGAAGGGATTGGGCAATGTGGTGGAGTCACTTGAGTAGCACTAGCTCCAAGAGTTAGGGAAAATTTAAGGGAGAGGCTGAGGTGCGGGTGCCAGGCCAAAGCTCACTCTCTGGCCCTCCTGCTGTGATCCACGATGATTAAGACTGAGGGAAATGGAGACAATTTTACCACGGAGCTGTGGTCTCAGTGGCATGGTGGCTTTTCTGAGATTAGAGTCATTGGGGTAAAGCCCTTTCACTTTTTTTTTGTTTTTGTTTTTGAAATGGAGTCTCACTCTGTCACCCGGGCTGGAGTGCGGTGGCGTGATCTTGGCTCACTACAACCTCCACCTCCCAGGTTCGAGTGATTCTCCTGCCTCAGCCTCCCCAGTGGTTGGGACTACAGGCGTGCACCACCACGCCCAGCTAATTTTTGTATTTTTAGTAGAGACGGGGTTTTGCCATGTTGGCCAGGATGGTCTTGATCTCTTGACCTCGTGATCCCCCCACCTCAGCCTCCCAGAGTGCTGGGATTACAGATGTGAGCCACTGTGCCCGGCTGAGCTCTTCACTTCTAAGAGGACCTAACTGTCCCAGCCTCTGTGGTTTCTCAGGGCTTCATGGTGGGAATGAAGGGCATCCTCAGTTGCTTGTGCTTGGCTGCTCTGCAGAGCTGGTGTGGCCTCTGCTGGTCAGTGTGAACCTATGGAGGGAACCTGCCAGTCTGTGCTCTGGAGACCTTGAGCCGTCAGATGCTGTGAGGTGTGAAGAACTATGGGCGGTTTAGACCCAGGGGCTGGAGTCAGTTTCTGCATCTCAAGGCTTATTTCCCTGCAATGGAGGTTAGCATGATCTTCCACAAAGAGAAGACAAGACCGACCTGCCCTACCTAGGATAGAAATTAAACCAGATACTTGGGGTTCGTCTCCAAAGGGCCTTTGAGCCTGGTGGCCCATCCCTGAGAATTCTCTGGAAGTTTATTCCTTTTGTAATTCTATGTCTGGTATACAAGGCTGTGCCTCCTTCAGCTGCTGCGTGACTGGGCTATTCCTTGGAGTCAGAGTATGAAGGGATAATGGAGACTATCTTAGTCCGTTCGGCAGCTGTAACAAAATGTCATAAACTGGCCAGCTTCCAAACAACAGAGGTTTATTTCTCACAGTTGTGGAGGCTGGAAGTCCAAGATCCTGCTTTCTCCTACATCCTAGCTGTGGCTTCATGATGGCAAAAGGGTCAAGGCAGCTCTCTCAAGCCTCTTTTATTGGACACTAATTCCATTCATGAGGACAGAGTCCCCACTTCTCAAAGGCCCACCTTCTGAAACCATCACAATGGTGATTAGTTTCAAGGTATGAATTTTGGGGAAACACAAATATTTGGACCGCAGCAGAGACCCTGACACAGAGAACGAAGGAGAGGCAAGGCTCAGTCCCCCTTCCATTCCTTCCGAGTGCCAACTCTGCTCCCCGCTCTAGGAAGAATCAGAATCATATGTTAAACGTGCTTGCCATCGCTTAACAAATTCTCTGGAAGATTATGCATAACTCCGTTGTATCTCCCCACCCCCTGCAAGAATATAAGAATAAAACTATGTATTTACCACTCCTAGAGAGCTTACTCTGATTCGGTCTTTTGGGAAGAAGTACAGTTGAATTCTAATTCCATAAACTCATTTTTGTTCCTTTAGGTCAAAAGATGAGTTATATTTCCTAACTTATCACTGTATGTCTATGTGCGCTATTACCTTAATTTGCATAAATGTAAATCATCTTCAGAATTGTATTGTTATTGTGAAAGATATTCATATTATTCCTCCATCTATTGAATTAGTACATTTTTGTTGAATATGTATCAGTTGAAGTTTTCACTTTGAAATGGTATCATACTTAACATATTGTACCCAAAAGTTTTTTGGGGGTGTAGGTGATTTCCATTTATCTAGGCTTTTTATGTTTATTTTGAACCCGGAAAATTGTGTCTCAATAGGCTTTTGATTTTCATAGATGTGATGAATGAATGGAAGGTGGGTGGGAGTCAGTTAACCGGGATCTCCACATCCTCTTCATAACTGTAGTGTTTATTACCACAAGTTAGTGATGTCAAGGGGAAAACCCTATATGTGACATGCCATAACTGTCTTTATTTTATTTTTTCCAGTCTTCAAAACTGCTGTGGTCCTTGTGTATAAAGATGGTTCCAAACAGAAGAAGAAACTTGTAAGACTTCTTATGTCGCCCCATGGTTTGAAAGTATTTCTCTATCTGCTTATCAGTTGTGTCTGCATAGTTCTACCATTTTGTCAGTATGAGCCTTTTTGCAATTTCTTTTTTCTTTCTTAAGCATTGCTAAGGATGCCTGAGATCACCCATCCTGCCTTCTTTCAGGCAGGCTCATGTTTAGAGCACAAAAATGAATTGGTCTCATTTTTGTGAATTGGAACCAATTGGGGAATTGGAATCAATTGGTGACTTGGTCTTATTTTTGTGAATTGAAATCCACTGGACGCCATTGGTGATTGGGTCTACCATGGCCCAGAACCTTTCCAACACTACTCTTCCCTTTCTCTGTTGCCCTGTTGTTGTTTTGGGATCCCTTTTCTCCTCTTACCTGTGTGTCTCTCTTCACTGCATTTGCTTAGCAAATGTATTTGCACGCCCTCCCCTCAACATATTTATCATGCAGCCTCTCACTTCCCGCTGGATGAACAGGAGCTCATGGGGGAAGATCCTTTGGGCACACCTGGAGTAACTGTGTGAGAGTCTGTTGCTGGTTTAGAAAATGTAGGGAACTGGTCCAGGGCAGTTAGATTCTTCTTATGCAGCTAGTTCCTTCTCCTCTGCAGGTAGGATCGCACAGGCTTTCCATTTATGAGGACTGGGACCCCTTCCGATTTCGACACATGATCCCCACGGAGGCACTGCAGGTTCGAGCTTTGGCGAGTGCAGGTAAACTCTGACCTGTGCTGGGTTTTTCACACACATATTTCTGGTTTCTGTAGGAATTATTTGAATTCACACTCTTGGTCTAACCACCCTACCATCTTTTTTTTTTCCTATGCTTAACTCTCTTGTCTCTCAGTCTCTTTATTGCCTCTTATTTACTCAGCTGTTGATTAAATATTGAATGAATGAACCAAGTGTATGAATGAACTGAGTGAATGGACGTGTAATGTCTTCAAAATTCCTAGAAGAGATTCTAGTTATTCTATTCTATATATTAATACTACAGCGACTACCGTCTGAGTAGCAGTGAGCCTGTGCTTCTTGAAAGAATCCTGGAGACCGTGAGCAGACAAAGCCCATGTAAACTACTCACTTGCTTTTTAACTGAGAGATCCAAAAATGCCACCAAAAGAACTAAAAAGCATTGACTAAACATTTTTTCCCTAAAGTATTACAAATGTTTGTCTTTGGTGTTACAGTGAAGGCTTTTACAATGTTCATTCTTTTTAAAACTTATTTTAATTTTTTTTAGAGACAGGGTCTCATTCTGTTGCCCAGGCTGGAGAGCAGTGGTACGATTGTAGCTCACTGTAGCCTCAAACATCTAGGCTCAAGCTGTCCTTTCCGAGTACCTGGGGCTACAGGTGTGTACCACCACATCTAGCTAATTTTTTAAATATTTTGTAGAAATGGGGTCTAGTCTTGAACTCCTGGGCTCAAGTGAGCCTCCCGCCCCAGCCTCCCAAAGTGCTGGGATTACAGACGTGGAAATGTTGATTTTTTTTCTAAAATCCACATAGTGGTGAAGTGAATTGTTAGGTAGCTATGAGTATATTTGATAATATAATTAGATGATGCTTTAAACACATGAGTAGCAGGGTACTGACTAAGAAAAGTGATATTTCAGTGACTCACAAGCTCCCCCTCCTGGGCCTAATTTGAGACCAAGTTCTCGAGAGGAGGAACGGGCTGTGTGGCTCTCCCAGGTGCACTCTGGAAAGAGCATCTCTGGGGAGTCAGGTGGAAACTCTTCAGCCACACCTGTTGTCTGTCCCACTTGGACAGCAGGTGCAGCTTTGGTAAGGAAAAGCCCTGGCAGTGGAGACCTGCAGGTGGATGATCAATGTGAATTTCTTTTGTCTTCTTTTTTTTTTTGAGACAGAGTCTCACTTTGTCACCCAGGCTGGAGTGTAGTGGCATGATCTCAGCTCACTCCACCCTCCACCTCCCGGGTTCAAGCAATTCTCCTGCTCCAGCCTCCTGAGTAGCTGGGACTACAGGCACCTGCCACCGAACCCAGCTAATTTTTGTATTCTTTTTAGTAGAGACAGGGTTTCACCATGTTGGTCAGGCTGGTCTCAAACTCCTGGCTTCATGATCCGCCTGCCTTGGCCTCCCAAAGTGCTGGGATTACAGGCATGAGCCACCACACCTGGCTGTCAGCGTGAATTTCTGTTTTATGCTTGTGATACCTAACATGAATGTTAAGTTCTTACTGTCCAATTTCTGTTGTGTAGCCTCTCTTTGTTTCTACTTGTCATAAGCAGTAAAACTGGATCCGATCCTCAGAAAACCACCTCACCCTAGTCCAACATCATGGGGAGAACCCTCTTGTGATATTTCACACACTTTGAATTATTTTTCCAAATTAAACAAGATGTCTCTTCCTTCACAGTTTTTTTTTTTGCCTTACAGTAGGAAAACTCAAATGCAAAAACCATGTAGGGCAAATATATTTGGAATGATTATTTGTCTTAGAAGGTTTCTTTCTAAGCTTCCAGCAGTGATTTGCCAGATGCCCTTTTACTTATTATGTGATTTGCAAAATTGACTTCCATGTGAATTTGCAGGCACCTGTAAGTTGTGAGTCTAGGATAGCTACAAGTAGCATCTTGAGGTTTAAGCACATAAATACTAATGTCTTACTTTAGAATCGTAGGTTATGAATTATCTGGTTGCTTTGTTTCTTTGTGCCAGGTTTATAAATGGGAAAGTTTATTTCTATAGCAAACTGACAGCTTCTAAGCCAGGAATTTTGCCTGCATCGAGGAGTAAACACACAAAGACTTTAAATTTTGAAGACAAAGCATCTTTGTGACATGACATTCCATTCTCGCCCTCTATTTTTCATTCGAGTCAAGTTTAAAATCAAGATAAAAGCTTATTTTAGTTGAGTTGCAAAGACTAGTCAAGATGTCTTTCATTATGAAATCCACTTTAGTGGATTGGAGAATCAGGATGTGGAATTTCTAGGTTTTCATCTCAGTTTGGGAAAGTTTGTAAAATTTTTTGCGGATAGATTCTGGTTAAGGTTAAATCATGCAACCACAGTGAGGGTTTGTGACCAGGGTTCTAAACCACTGGATAAAAGACTTTACAGTGTATGGCCTGGATGTCTGCAGTGAATTGTTCTTTCACAAATACTTTATTCATGACTTAAAGTACTACGCTATTATAGGCACTACAGAGCTTCAAAACTATTTTAAAATTGTTCCTTACCTTTTTGGCATTTCTGCTGTGTTCAAAGTAGACCCCAGGGGAAGGCTAGGGACGAGAAACCCCATTAGGTCTCCAGGGCTTCAGCAACCTCGGGAAGGCTCCCTTGACACACAGCAAGGGCTCACCTGTCATCCCTGACCTGATGAAATCCGCATAGGAGGCTTTGGCTCCATTTAGTCCAACTGTTGCCAAAACAACTAATCATTTAATAGAAATGCACAGTTCAGTTAAATAGACTCCATGGCTGAAAGGGTGAGTGCAGTCAATATGATTGACTGATTGGCCTTTTAGACCATCTGGAAGATTTTAGCAACTGGAAATTCTCCAAGTGTTCTCTTCTTGGCATCCATTAAGCTTTTCAGTCGCTTCGTCTCTTTAGATCGTGGGATAGTAGGAAAATATCTTCGATCGTGTACAGTTCTGGATTATGAATCCTCTATCACAGCTGGAAAACGCTTTTGTGACCATATAAATAAACCATCTGAAACATACCCTGATTCATTGTTGCTTTCATTTCTTTAGATACAGAGGCAAATGCCGTGTGTGAAATTGTCCATGTGAAATCCGAGTCTGAAGGGAGGCCGGAGAGGGTCTTCCACTTGTGCTGCAGGTGAGCTGGGCTTGTGAAGTCGAGGCCATGTTTACATTCTGCAGATGCAAATGAGATGGCAGTCTCATCGTGTTATGTTTTGATGTTTGGTACATTGTACTATAACATTGCTGAGATGCAGTAAATGGAGAGTCAGCTGGGAGGAGGTGACAGTGTGGGAAGGTGTTATTGGGATTCCTGCTCGTTTTGAGAACAGCCTGTGTTGATCACCTGGACGTCCTGAGGGGAAGCTGGGCTCGTGACGTGGGGTTCTACTTATTTCTTGTGGTTTTTCTTCTACTCCTCCACCCTCTTTCTTCCCTCCCTTCTCTTCTCCTCTCTCTCCTCCATGAGAATTTGAGATCTTCTCCCATGTACAACCTATCTTTTATTTTTCTAAAAATATGAGATGAATGACCCCAACAGGTGACATTTAATGTTTTTGGCTTTAAATGTGCCCATATTTAATCATGCTTTAACTTAATCATAAACACTCAGCAATTTACTCAATAATTACCCAGTACCCTGCACAGTGAGTACTAATATACTATGGATTACCTATAAAAGACAATAGAATCAATACTATATGATTGTTAGCAATATTTTATCATGCTAGTATAGTAAGAAGGTACAATTACCAAGTGTGAACTATGCTAAGCACCTTACATTCATTATTTCATTTAGTCAGACCAAGGTATTGGGTTGGTGCAAAAAGAAACTGTGGTTTTTACCGTTAAAAGTGATTAAAAGTGCCATTACTTTTAATGGCAAGAACTGCAATTATTTTTTGCACCAACTTAATACTATTCTTACTCTAGGTTACAAATGGGGAAGCAAAGCTCAGAGATGGTACTTTGCCTAAGGCCTTATAGAAAATGAACACTGGGACTGGGCGTGGTGGCTCACACCTGTAATCCCAGCACTTTGGGAGGCAGAGGCAAGTGGACAACTTGAGGTCAGGAGTTCGAGACCAGCCTGGCCAACATGGTGAAACTCCGTCTCCACTAAAAATACAAAAATTAGCCAGGCATGGTGGCAGGCACCTGTAATCCCAGCTACTTAGGTGGCTGGGGCAGGGGAATCACTTGAACCCGGGAGGTAGAGGTTGCCGTGAACCGAGGTCATGCATTGCACTCCAGCCTGGGTGACAGAGTGAGACTCTGTCTCAAAAAAAAAGAAAAGAAAATGAATGGTGGGTTTAACATCAAAACCCATGTTTTGTGTTGTTACATCACTTCTGTGTGTTGGGTGACAGAGGTCAACAAAGGGCAGATCCCCGGGAAGCTGTCAGGACTACAGGTGAGGTGTTTTTTGTATAACCACATGGGGTTTGAGTACCACCTTTACCATCTATTTTGGCTCATCCATTTGTGATGCTGTTGGTAACATTTATGGGGTTTAGTAAGCTTGCCTACACGGATGCCATATTTATTGTTAATAAGGAATACCAGGTGAAACTTACCTGGGTAAAAGTATTGGGAATAAAACAAGAAAAATAACTCACCTAGGAAGCATTTGTTTTTTTTTGAGATGGAGTCTCGCTCTGTCACCCAGGCTGGAGTGCAGTGGCAAGATCTCAGCTCACCGCAACTTCTGCTTCCCGGGTTCAAGTGATTCTTTGCCTCAGCCTCCCGAGTAGCTGGAACTACAGGCATGCACCATCACGCCCGGCTAATTTTTGAATTTTTAGTAGAGACAGGGTTTCACCATGTTGACCAGGATGATCTCGATCTCTTGCCCTTGTGATCTACCCACCTGGGCTTGTAGTTCTTAACAACATAGCCATGAACCAGGCGCGGTGGCTCACACCTATACGCCCAGCCCTTTGGATGGTCAATAGATCGAGACTGTCCTGGCCAACATGGTGAAACCCCTTCTCTAATGGAAATACAAAAATTAACTTGGTGTGGTGGTGCATGCCCGTAGTCCCAGCTACCCGGGAGGCTGAGACAGGAGAATTGCTTGAACCTGGGAGGCGGAGGTTGCCGTGAGCCTAGATCGTGCCACTGCACTCCAGCCTGGCGACAGGGTCAGACTCTGTCTCAAAAAAAAAAAAAATACAGCCTTAATATTTACACGTTGAAATGTGTCATGGGAGCCGTTGCTACTGAACAGGAGGGAGCTGAGGACATTAGGAACGTTGAGATGTCAGCCTTTGGGTGCTCTGCAGAGCCACACAAACCTTGTGGTTCATTTGCCCTCAAAAACATTTTACAGCGAAAAGCTCTGCCTTAAGTGCCAGGAGCAGAATTTGGCAGCTTCTTGGAACAAAGTCCCACTGTCCATAATCTGTTCATTAATGGGCTGCTCTGCCCCGTATCAGCAGCAGGAGATGGATCCCAAAGCATGAAGGGAAAGGAGTTATGTGCTGTTTATCCCTGGCTGTGAAATCACCTCTCAGCACAGAAATTGGAGTCATGGCCTCAGTGTTTAGCCTTTGGCCCTGAGGGATATTTGTTTGGTTGCTCCCGATAACCTTAGACGCTCCCCATGTGTTAAGCCCTGGTTCTCTAACGTGTGCAAATCTTCTTTTCCTAGCTCCCCAGAGAGCCGAAAGGATTTCCTGAAGGCTGTGCATTCAGTCCTGCGCGATAAGCACAGAAGACAGCTCCTCAAAACCGAGAGCCTGCCCTCATCCCAGCAATATGTCCCTTTTGGAGGCAAAAGATTGTGTGCACTGAAGGGGGCCAGGCCGGCCATGAGCAGGGCAGGTACTGTGGGGATTCAGACGTTCAAGATCCCTGTGACCCCCACTCCGCTGTAGAATCCAGTGAGCTGGACCTCCTTGTTGAGTGGGGGTGCGGTGTGGCCGGGTGGGGGCTGACGTAGGAGGATGGCTCTTCTCTGGTGTGGGGTTCCTTGCCCTTGCCTCCTTCCAGGTGGCTCCTGGGGATCCGCCCTGTGTCCCCTCCTCTCGCCCTCCCTCCAGCCTTCCCTTTGCCTCCCTTCTCCTTTTGGCTGGTGAGCTCCTCTCTCATTCGCCAAGCCGGGAAGCTGACACATCCTCTTTCTGGAAAGGGTGTCTCAGCCTGCTTGCAGAATGAGAGTTGCTGCTTTGCATGACAGCCAGCTTTGTCTAGCAGAAAGCCGTGTGTCACATATCAGCAGGGTCACAGCCCTCCGTTCTGAGAACAGGGTGGCTTCACGGTCTGGCAGCCCAGCAATGCCTGCTCTCAGCAGTAAGGATTCTAGGTTTGGTGGCCCACATGACACTTCCAGTTTTTATCCTTGCCTTGTGCCTGCAACTTTATTTTTAGTCACCATGTGAATTTGGGGAAGCCTCGAGCTATTCTTGGAAAAAAAGAATCTAGAGTTTCAGTGATCCCAATTAAATACTCTGGTAGGACTTAATCCATCACAGCAGAGCAGTGAAGAAGTAAAATAAATACTACCACCTGTAAATGGCAGCAAAATTTATCTAGGAAGAAAGCTGTTTTCAGAATACTTAGGGACTTAATGACATCAAGATACTAACATTTTTATCACAGCTTTCTTAAGAGGCAGCCCAGAATTTTGCAGGGAGGATTTCATTAAAAGAGACCCCCTTTGCACTTGCCAGAAAGCTTTCTGGCTTTTGTCCCCATTACCATTCTACTTGTTGAAGAGTCAGGGACAGAATTGAGAATGCTTGAAGGTTTTCATAGACAAAAACCTCCCTTGCTTGACATGGGATATTACATTCTTTAAGCACCTTAAATTTAATGTTAGGGGACTGGTTATTGTAAATCTCTCCTCCAATCAATGGATAAGTGTTTACTGAAAACAGTACAATGAACACCCAGCACTTTGTGAGGTTTTTCCGAGGTATCCTAAGAGTCTTGCGTATGTCTGTATCTGCAGTTTTTCATGGGGACCCCATGGAAGAATAGTTTATTGATCCTTTCTAACTCGCTTTAGAGATTTTTATCTTGGTTTTGTCTTATCGCCCCTCTTGCTTGCCAGGGAAATGTTTAAACAGATTTGGGAATGTGTATCTCAGCCTCAGGGAACTCACCTGTTTCAGTTGGTAATCAATGAGCCGAGATTCAGAGCTGATGTACTTTGAAACTAAGCATGATTAGTGTGTCACTCAGAAGTTTTCCTGCTGAGATCCATTTGGAAAGGAAAACAAAACCAGCCTACAGTTTGACACCATCATCATCATTACCCAGAGAAAACCTTGATGTCATAGCCTGTTGGATCTTGCTGATTGAAAGATTTTTCTGCCTGATGGCTCATTTTTGGCTGAAGAAAGTCTGTATCACTTTGCTTTGGAGGCACCTCGCTGTCCTCAGAATCTTCTTATTAGAGAATTTTAAAATGGTGCCTGAGTAGATCAGCATAGCAATGGCTGGTCAGTCTTAACAGGGAGCACTGGAAATCGTCAAAGACTGCATCCCTAAAAGACCGAGAAGAACCCACTAATGGTAGCCAGGTTCTTAAGCATGCTAAGGACAGATACTCCTGCTTCATTCTGCTTTGTCTTGAATACTCAGGTGCCTGATTTCACCCTCTGTTCTGTTTGGCTAGGATAGTAAAGCTAAACACTCTACTTCCATACTAAACCTAAAGTACTATCCGGCTGCCAATAACCCAATTAAAATTTTTTTCTTTGTTCTATTTTCTTATGAAAATTTTCAAACTTAGAGAATTTCTGAAAGAATTCATACCTACCATCTATATTCTATAAGATTTTTCTGTATTCCCATTATCACTCATCTATTAGAATCCATCTGTCATCCATCACCTCATCTTATCTTTGACACATTTCAAAGATATAGACATTAACGCGCTTGACCCCTAGATTGTTCAGCATGAAGTCATTAACAAATATTTCCAGTAGCTTTGAGTTGGGGTCGTTCTGATCTAGCGATTGCAGAGAGGGATGCTGTGTTTTGCTGGTGCTGAGATAAAAGTGAACAAGAATTTTTGTCTCTTCTCAATAGAAGTAGGTGGTATTTTTTCCCCTTTTCTATTCCTTTTTTCCATTTTGCCTGGAAATAGCTCTTATTCCCATCCTCAAACAAGAGTAGTGTCCATTTGTTCCACATTTAAAGATGGCAGAACACTCAGGAATAGTGATGGACACACAGGGGTCCGAGGCAGAGGATGGCTGAGATGGGAGCCAATTCAGCCCCTCGTTGACCTCTCTAACCTTGTGCCTGCTGTGTGTGAAGACAAGGCTGCATCTGGCAGTAATGCAGACGAGGCATCTTCTGCAGCACTGAAGCAATTCGACGGTTTCTGGGGCTTAGGTTTCAGGAAAGCTGCTCCCAGTTGGCGTTTAGACTCTGCCCCTCCTCTGGAAAGCCTGTGTTGCATTTCACCTTTTCGCGTCTAATGTAACAACTGCAGCAGCCCTCCCTGTGAGCAGTCTCTTGTGTATGCGTGTGGTGGGACTGTTTGTTGGCTTGATTGGATGGTGTTTTTGTTCGCTTATTTTTAATTCTGGCTTCCTAGAGGGCAGTAGGTGAAAGAATGAATTCTTAACTGGTCGTCACTTTATGCAGCACTTTGTTGAACAAACTGCTTGGGTGTCATTGGTTTTTTACTTCTCATTCCACTGAGGCACATAGGTTCATTGCTCTGTAGAAGAATGAGCGATACACAGAATATAATAGGAGACTGAGGCTCACATCTGCTTAGCCTCCCAGCTCACGTGGGACTTTGTCAGAAAGAAGACAGGGACGTAACTGAAGACTCCTTGTCTTTGAGAGCCACTCTTTTTCTCAGGCTCTCTAAGAGGGATGTGGTGCCCTTAATCTAACTGCAGATCCCAAGAAATGTTACGTTCAAGTTCCCAGAAAACAGGTAACTTGGACCAGTGCCTCTGCCTCCCTGATGCATAGGGGCATTTTCTACAAAGATGGCAAAACCATAGATGCACCCCCACCCTTACTAAGGGTATTCCAGCTAAACAACCCTGGGGATCTTCATAGCACTGGGCCATGGGACATGACCGGGGCTGAGGACACTGACTCACTAATCCCCAAGTCAGTGGTCTCGAGAGCAGCTGCAGTCTGTGTTATCCATCTCTTAGGTGCACAGGTTAGAATAGTAGATTATTTCAGAGGGAGTTGAGTTCCCCTTTGCCCATAACCTTCAACCTCTCCTGTGTGCCCCGGTTCCCTGTTACCCTTCCATCAGTTGCTGGGACATCTAAGTCCAGGCACCTCGACAAGGTAAACACTCCAAGACACACTGGTGATATGAAGACTTTAAGCCCCGAAAGACATCAAGGCATTCAGTGCATACCGTTGAGGTTTTTATTTTCTCCTGTCCTTTGCTTTCTGGATTTTTCTCTCACGTAAAGCATGTGGGGGTTTTATTTTTATATTTTTGTGTGTGTGTGCAGTGTCTGCCCCAAGCAAGTCTCTTGGGAGGAGGAGGCGGCGGCTGGCTCGAAACAGGTTTACCATTGATTCTGATGCCGTCTCCACAAGCAGCCCGGAGAAAGAGTCCCAGCAGCCCCCCGGTGGCGGGGATACTGACCGATGGGTAGAGGAGCAGTTTGATCTTGCTCAGTATGAGGAGCAAGATGACATCAAGGAGACAGACATCCTCAGTGACGATGATGAGTTCTGTGAGTCCGTGAAGGGCGCCTCAGTGGACAGAGACCTGCAGGAGCGGCTTCAGGCCGCCTCCATCAGTCAGCGGGAAAGAGGCCGGAAAACCCTGGATAGTCACGCGTCCCGCATGGCACAGCTCAAGAAGCAGGCTGCCCTGTCGGGGATCAATGGAGGTCTGGAAGGCGCAAGTGAGGAAGTCATTTGGGTTAGGCGCGAAGACTTTGCCCCCTCCCGGAAACTCAACACTGAGATCTGACTGTGTGACCTGCCCCGTAGAGAATGTGTGTAGATACTTCCTGCCCTAACTCTGCCCACCCTCCCGTACCGTTGACAAGAATGTCCCCTTAGGTCGCGCTCTTGCACACACGGTTTTGGCAGCTGACTTGGTCCTGAAGCCATGTAGCCACCCAACTTTGTCATTTTCAACAACATCAGAAAGAATTGCTCAGAATCCCAGATAAGCTTGAGTCCTATCTTCTGTATAGTTACTAAGGGCTTTTATTTATTCTCAATGAATCAGGGCCTGAACAATTAAAAGAAAAAAGATTCCATAGCACTGGAAAGCAAATCACCCCCAGGAGTTGACCTATGTACAACAGATTAATTTAAGGGATAGTAGCACACACACGATCCTTCTATCTGAAATCAGTCTCCTTGTCGGGGAAACCACTTTCAAACACAAAATGAAATGAAACGTGTACAGCTTGCAGTGTTCTGACTGTACCCTTCCCTCTTCCATGTCTGAGAATCTCTGTGTATTTTAAGAATGTGTGAGGAGAGGGTGGCGATTCATGTTTCAATGAGCCTTTTTTTTTCTTCCTGTTTTGGTCTGTGGCTGGTCTTACTGTATGTCCATGTTCGGAAACTCTAGTTTTGCATAGAATTATAGAGATGCCAAACTCTTTGGAAAGAGATCCAAATTTATCACTTGAGAGAAAGAAAAGAAACACTATTTTTTGTATTTTACCTGAGATACAGGGGACAAATAGATGAGAATTTTACAGTGTTAGTGTAACCCTGAGCCTAAAAAATGAGGATATAACCTTTTACAGAGAGAGTGAGGCGTGGTGGATTTATATTTATATATGAAAGGCCAACAAGCTCATGCTAAGGATACACCTTTTTTTTTTCCAAGAAGCAGATTTTTTGTTTCTTTAATGTTTGAATCTATATTTGAGACGGGAGTTTGGTTGGATTAAACATGACACCCAAGTGGGCGGTGTGTGTGTCTGTTGCACATGGCAGGGAGGGGAGCCTCCTTCTCATGGGGTTGCCGTGGTGATCATTGGTTTTTTCCATCAAAATCGCATCTTCATCCATAGATTACCTTCCCCTTCCCTGACAGTCCATAACCAAAACTTTTAACAGAAAACCTCTTTAAAAACATCTCTTGTGTTGAACACATTCTTCATGCCAACAAAACAGGGTAAACACGCTCAAAACCGTTAACGGTCTAAACAGATATCCAAATACCAAGAAGAAAAACAAGTTATAGCACTTTCAATTTTTTTTTTTTTTTTAAGAAAGGTTTATAGCTTTTTCTTTTCCCATGTCACAATGTCCACTTCCTAAGAAGGGTTTAAATACTATGAAAACTTTCTTTTTGGGGAAAATATCTATTTGGTGTTTGACACATCAGTAGGTACTTTAAAAACCTGAATTTTATAGTAGCTTTAGGAGTTATATTTTATAAAAATCAGTTATGACTTTATATTTCCAGACAATAGAGAGTTCAGAACATCACGCTCTTGTGCCTCTGCCTGCGTTTCCCGCTTTCCCACCTTGTGCTCCCCCCGCCTTTCGGGTTTCCAGGGCTTTGAGCTTGATCTTTTGAAAGTTTTATTCTATTAAATTTTTGCTATATCTTCTGGTTTTCTTAAAAAGCTTTAGAATGGTTTCTATACCCTTTGTATCACTGCATTTTTCCATATCATCTCCGGTTCGATTGCGTCCAGATGGAAAACGGAAGCAGAGGCTTCTAATCGTCGCATTTACTGGTCCCAGTGCAACACATCCATCTGAAAACACTCGGAAGTCTGGTGCTTGGAGAGGGTGCCATTGTCTCTTGTACATAAGGTCATGACGTGTCTATGTCAAAAGTTCTTATATATTTCTTTTATAAGCTGAAAGAAGGTCTATTTTTATGTTTTTAGGTCTATGAATGGAACGTTGTAAATGCTTGTCAAACAATAAAAATAATGAAAAGTGTTTGGATGGTTCTATGCCTTTTTGGATGGGAGGATGAGTATGAATCATTGGTGGGAGAGAGGCCATGGGAGAAGATTCCTGGGAATGCCATTCATGGAAATAACTCGTGACCATCAGGAGAACACTGCTGTGGTAGAGCTCGAAGGTTTTTTTTTTTTTTTTTTTTTTTTAGATGGAGTCTTGCTCTGTCACCTGGGCTGGAGGACAGTGGCGGTGGCACAATCTCGACTCACCGCAACCTCCGCCTCCCGGATTCAAGTGATTCTTCTGTCTCAGCCCCCAAGTAGCTGGAATTATAGGCAGCCACCACCACGCCTAGCTAATTTTTGTATTTTTAGTAGAGACGAGGTTTCACTATGTTGGCCAGGCTGGTCTCGAACTCCTGACCTCGTGATCCGCCCGGCTTGGCCTCCCAAAGTGCTGGGATTACAGGTGAGAACCACTGCACCCATCCAAGAGCTGTAAGTTTTAACAACAAAAAAAGGTGTACGACAGTTGCTTGGCATCTTGACCTAACGTTGCCCCTACTGGGCACTGTTTCTTTTCCAGTCTCCTGCCTATCCTGATAGGAGCAGGCTAGGGGGTTCCTGTGAAAATATTGGGGTGAAGTGCGGAGCTCCAACTGGCCTGATTGAGCTCTAGAATCACTCCACATTTTATCACCGGGGGCCTGCTGCCTGAGTCTTCCACAGAATCACAAAACAAGGTAAATACACTCTTGGGCTGGCTTTCTCTTCCTGTCGGAGTCCCCAGATCTGACCCTCCTGAGTCCCTTACAGACCTTCCCCATCAACGTTACCCCATCCATCCCTACTCTCGTTGAAAAGATTGTCCCCTCCTGTCACTAGAAGAGCCTCTCTCTGGTGCCTGGGGAGCCCTGTTGTGTCACTACTTGCTCCTCGGTGCAGGTCCTGACACCAGCAACGTCACTGTCACCAGGAGCTTGTCAGAAGTGCAGAAAATGGGGAGGCAGGAGGAGCACTTGAGGCTAGAAGCTTGCAACCAGCCTGGGCAACATAGTGAGACCCCCATCTCTACAGAAAATAAAATACATAGCTAGTCATGATGGTTCACACCTATCGTCCCAGCTACTCAGAAGGCTGAGGTGGGAGGATTGCTTGAGCTCAAGAATTTGAGGCTTGTGGTGAACTATGATCATACTCCAGCCTGGGCAACAGAGACCCTGTCAAAAAAGAAAAGAAAAATGCAGAAACTTGGGCCCCACCCAGAGGCATTAAACCACAACTTCCATCTTAACAGCATCCTCTGATGACTCGTCCATGTTCCTGTTGAGACACATTGGTTTGGTGGCCTTCAAACATTTTGACGTTGAGCAGTGATTTGGACCACATTCCTCTTTACTTTTAATATGTTCAGGCATTACAGCAACAGTATAGACATCTTGGAGACACAAAAAGATTTCTCTCCATAGCCAATGCATCCGTCCTGAAGCCAGCTTTAACACCTACTCCATGAAGTTATTCCAGCCGTTTGCGCTCTGGTGTAAATGAGATTTAACAACTACTCCATGAAGTTATTCCAGCAGTTTGCGCTCTGGTGTAAATGAGATTTAACACCTCCATGAAGTTATTCCAGCAGTTTGGGCTACTTTCCTCACCAATAGCTGAGCCAATGTGTGCGGAGAAATGAGTGCTCAAAGTCAACTGTAGATGAATCATCATCATACCTTTCCCCCTTTATTTCATTTGTTCTCAGGCTCATCTCCCACCAGGCTGCAGAAAACATCCTCAGGTTACCTCTCCCTCTCTGTTCTTGAGGTTTGGGGGTGGGGTGCTCCCTTCTGCAAAGATAACTGTAGCAGTGACCAATGTCCCCATCCATCCACATCCTCCTTCGTGCAGGCCAGCGGGCTCTCTAGTGTTTCCTTTTGCACACCCAGGAGCCTGGGTCCCCAGCATTCTGTCTCCTCTCTGGGGGCGTTGCCAGGATGCCTCACGCAAGTTCTGTTCCCTTCCCTTCCCTTCCACAGAGCTCTGCTGCCTGTATTCCCAGCCAGGGGCTGTTGCCTTTTCTGTGTATGGATGATTGTGGGGATGAGGACAGAGAAACTGGATTGCAGCGGGGAGCCCTTGTGTTTTTTGCAAACGTTTTGTTGATACCCAAGTTTTATAGACAATTCTGCTTTTTGGCACAAACCTATTCCTATTCCATGATAGGGAACTGCTGTGACAGTTGCCTTAGGAGGGAGGTATTAAGCAGGTTGGGGGGAAAAAGTGCAAATACAAGGAGAGAAAGAAATACTCAAAATATTCAGTCACTTATGTAGAGAATGTGTGAGATCGAAATTGCAGTGTCACAGCCGGGTGCGGTGGCTCACACCTGTAATCCCAGCACTTTGGGGAGCCGAGGCAGGTGGATCACTTGAGGTCAGGAGTTCGAAATCAGCCTGGCCAATGTGGTGAAATCCCATCTTTACCAAAAATACAAAAATTAACTGGGCATGGTGGCACACACCTGTAATCCCAGCAACTTGGGAGGCTGAGGCAGGAGAATCATTTGAACCTGGGAGGTGGGGCTGCAGTGAGCTGAGATTGCACCACTGCACTCCAGCCTGGGAGACAGAGTGAGACTCCATCTCAAAAAAAAAAAAAAAAAAAAAAAAAGGCAGTGTCCCAATCCCCCTAGGCTTCTCTAAAGGAAGTCATTGTTGGAAGAAGGAAAGAGGAGTATTCATACCCCAAATCATGAATATGCAAGGCCTCTGTAAACACATGGGGTATGGATGCTGTTGGCAATTTACTGTCTTCTGCTGAACAGTGCAGGATAGAAACCCTCCCAGGTCATGTTCCTGGGATCACTTTGTTTCCATTCTTCTGCCTGTCATATGCCTTCCTGCCCCTACCATGTACCAACAGAATGCATTCTATAGAAAACCTCGGAGTTTACTCTGGTCTATTCTTTCTACATCATGAAGCAACTTTTAGCCTATAAATTCTACTGTTTCAGTAAGTCAGTTTCTACTGTCACCGAGTCCACCACCTCAACCGTGTTCCTGAGAGACATGTGGCTCATGCACATCTTTATGTCACCGCTGTCAAGCCGGACTGGCGATTTCTAACTTGTGTGCAGTACATCCTCTGCTGTTGTTAGTCACTGAGGATTTCTTTCTTTTATTTATTTATTAATTTTCATTTTGAGACAGAGTCTCACTCTGTCACCCAGGCTGGAGTGCGGTGGCTAGATCTCGGCTCACTGCAACCACTGCCTCCCAGGTTCAAGCAGTTCTCCCTGCCTCAGCCTCTCAAGTAGCTAGGATCACATGCCCTGCTAATTTGTGTATATTTTGGTAGAGATAGCGTTTCACAATGTTGGCCAGGCTGGTCTCAAACTCCTGACCTCAGGTGATACACCCGCCTTAGCCTCCCTAAGTGCTGGGATTACAGGCGGTCACTTGGGATCAAAAATGACAAGGGATTTAGACTATGTGCACACCTTGCACTTTCTGTACAGTCAACTACTTTCACGTTGCGGAGGTATGACACATTTTTAAAAAACCAAATCCAGTGTCCTTAATAGTTAAAAAAAAAAAAAAATCAGGAACCACATAATCTTTCAGAATTTTTTTTTTTTTTTTTTTTTGAGACAGTCTCTCGCTCTGTTGCCAGGCACCAGGCTGGAGTGCAGTGGCACGATCTTGGCTCACTGCAGCCTCCACCTCCCGGGATCAAGCAATTCTCCTGCCTCAGCCTCCTGAGTAGCTGGGACTACAGGTGCGTGCCACCACGCCCAGCTAATTTTTGTATTTTTTTTTTTGAGTAGAGACGGAGTTTCACCATGTTGGCCAGGATGGTCTCGATCTCTTGACCTTGTGATCCGCCTGCCTTGGCCTCCCAAAGCGCTGGGATTACAGGCTTGAGTCACCATGCCTGGCCAATCCTTCAGAATATTTTTTTCCATATTCTTCAACATACTTCATACCCAGATCAAGCCAAAGTTTGATTTTTTAGCCAGTCAGGCCCTAGTGGAATTGCTTTTGCCTTTCTGGGCACCAGCTTCGTCCTTTTTGACTTTAATACTTAGTTTCTTTTCTTGAATACCACCTGGGGCTTCCTGGGCTGCTCCCAAGAATGATTTGGTTACTGAGTTCTGCGCCTGACGTCTGAAACAGGATGTCCTGTGTTCTGTTCTCATCTCTGTGCTTGTCTGTTCTGCCTGGTGCCGTTACCTTGTATTTTAGACATTAATGGTTGGTTAATTATAAGCCTCTCACTTTCAGTCAAGATTGTAACATTTGATTGTCATTGATAGGTTTATTGAGTATATGCATGGGGTATGCATGCAAACACACACTTAAAAATGAGATTTTATTAACATACTGTTTTGTTAACCAGATTTTTACTCTTAATGATACAAGTTGTAGACATTTGCATGACATTCTAAAAAGGTCGGCATCACTGTAAGTCATGGTCACATCCATCATAATGGTCATAGTTCACTATAATTTACATGACCAATTCCCTGCTGATGGGCATTAAGGACTCCAGCAGATGGGAAAGCGGTAATGGCTCCAGGAACAGAGTTGTTCAGTTTGGGGAATGGATAGAAAGTCAAGGTAGGGATGGAATGTCATTCACTTGAAACAAATCTTGATACCTTTTACTAAAAGCCATTGCATACAAGATAACGTTTCTGTGGAAAACCAGGGAAACAGACAATGACTGGCAGATCTTCTGTTAACCTTTCCAGTCTCAGGGAGTTTCTCGCCACCAGTTGGAGTAAGGTGCATCAGACCCGACAGAGCAACGATCCTTGAACCAAAATGTGACTTTCCAAGGGTTCAGGGATGCAGATGGTTTAAGGGGAATCTGTACCTAGAGACTCAATGTCAAATGCCCTTTCCTAAAATTGATCTGCCCGGGAATGTGCTTGTGATAAAGTGCACATTCTCTTCCCTCCCTCTCTCTTCAGAGTCATTTTGCTCCCATTTTATTAAAAAAGAGTGAGACTCCTCTCAGCTGTCCTGGATTATACTTAGCGGGAAGAGCCTCTGGGACACCAAACAAATGGTCACAGAGCAATGGTGTGTTCAGAAAATAAATGACACCACCAACCAGGGAGCTAATCCTTCGGTGAGCCAGGTGGCTTCTAATTATTTGCTCCTAATCAGTTTGAAGGAGGACCTAATCAGGTCGTCAGGTGATAAATCATTAATTATAGATGATATCTCTGATTTGGTACATATAATTCAAGAGGTCAGAGAATTGAGTGACACATAAAACTGCCTTAATTAAACTCCTTTTACTCCCAGTAGTCTTCAACCAAGGCTTTTCTGTGCTTGCATCTACAAAAATGAAAAACAGAAATAGAATTGAGCAGAACTCTGTCTAGCTAAAAATCAGATCCACTGAATGCATATGTGAACTAACTGAAAAATAAAAATCTCTGTCCATTTCATTAAGAGATTATTTCCAGTGAAATTTCATTCTTTATATTTTTATGTTTCTCTCTCTCTCTCTGTCTCTCTCTCTCTCTCTATATATATGACTCTCTCTCTTTCTCGAGATAAATTTCTATGTTAAAAGTTTTGGCATTTCCTATGACCATATATATGCCAAATATATATATATATATATATATAAAATAAATCTCTGTCTCTCGCTTATATCTATATTATATATAAATTATATATAATAAATCTCATATATATTAATATATATTAGAGATAGATTTATTATATATATATCTTTTGGCATATATATTAGAGAGCGATTTAGTTTTGTCACCTAGGCTAGAGTTCAGGAGTGCAATCATAGCTCACTGCAGCCTCAAACTGACTCGAGCAATCCTCCCACCTCAACCTCCTGAATAGCTGGGGCTGCAGACACATGCCATGACCAATGGGGCTAATTTTTAAATTTTCTGTAGAGACAAGATCTCTGTATGTTGCCCAGGCTGTTCTTAAACTCCTGACTTCAAACAGTTTTCCCACCTCAGCCTCCCAAAGTGCTGGGATCACAGGCATGAGCCACTGTGCCCAGCTGATACATTCTTATATTGATAATTGTGTACCAATAATAATTGCAATGGTAACACAATCCAGAAGTCATTTTTTAAAAAAATTGTTGGAGCTTTATGGTCATAGGAAATGCCAAAAGCTTTAACATAAAAAATTGTGTAGATATCTTTGTTGTAAAGAAGTATGATAGGGTAATAAGTTATTATAAAATGGCGCTAAAAGAAAAAAGGAATGATAGGAAATTATTTTTAAATGTATCTTTTGTGTGTGTGTGTGTGAGATGGAGTCTCACTCTGTTGCCAGGCTGGAGTGGTGCCATCTCAGCTCACTGCACCCTCCTCCTCCCGGGTTCAAGCGATTCTCCTGCCTCAGCCTCCAGGGGAGCTGGGATTTCAGGCACACACCACCACGCCCAGCTAATTTCTGTATTTTTAGTAGAGACAGGTTTCATCATCTTGGCCAGGATGGTCTCGATCTCCTGACCTCGTGATCTGCCTGCCTTGGCCTTCCAAAGTGCTGGGATTACAGATGGGAATCACTGCACCTGGCCTAACTGTATCTTTCGAATGGATGATGGGCATCAAATTGATTTGGGATTTTGGATACACTGGATACATGAAAACTGACATAATAGTTTTCTTTGAAAATGCCACATTTATAATATGTAAGTGTATCAGTTGCTAGGTAACAAAAGCACCCAAAGGCCTAGTGGCGTAATACAACGAGCATTTATGATGTTTATGAATCTGGGGGTTAGCTAGGTGGTTCTGGACATGGCTGGCTTGGTGGATCTCTGGTCAGCTGGTGGTTCAGCTCAGCTGGGGCTGCATGCCCTCACACCCTGCGGCTTGACGTATGTGTCAATTGGAGGGCTGCTTGGTCTAGGAACCTCAGCCGGGACAGCTTGTCTCTGCTTCACGTGATCTCTCTTCCACCAGTAGACTAGCATAGGCTTTCTTACATGGTGACCACAGGTTCCAAAGAGTAGCAAGAGCAAGACCCAGAACCCAAGCAATTTTCAGGCTTCTTCCTGATTCACCTTTCCATAACCCCTGGCGAAAGCAAGCCGGGTGTCCAGTAGGGAAGGAACTCTCCCGCGTCATGGATCCGGGGAAGAAGCGGGACTCTTTTGGGGACCATTACCGCAATAATCTACCATTGCCAGGCAGTGCATTCTTTGAAACTACTTAAATTTATAATCGAAATCTTTATTTACGACGTTTAGCTGTCAGAGGGAATATATTTTCAAAATTATCTTGGGGAGCTTCTGAGAAGAAATTGGAAATTATTGCTGAGAAGTCGGGGTTATTTTGGAGGGCAGGCCAGGCTTTCTCACTGTCCCCTCTCTGTTGAGAACAGGGAGTCTGAATGGAGAGAACGTTCATGGGCTTTGGGGTGGAACCCCTGTGTGCTTCAGTCTTGACATTTCCATTGACCAGCTGTGTGAACCTGGGCAAAACACCAATCCTTCCGTGTCTTTCTGCACCTCTGTAGTGGGGACAATAATACCTACTTTATCACATGACCAATTAGCGTCCCCACCTGCTGTGTCTCCCGCCCCCTCCCCTAGCCCACATGGAGGAAGCAACAGCGCCTCTATGTTCTCAGTGTTCTGAGATGATGAGATGGCGCCAAGTTTGCTTTGGAAGCTTCTAGCTCAGGTTTTGACTCATCAAGTGAAAACTGGCATTTGTAGAGAAAGAAGCTGGAAAATGCCTTTATTCTAATTAGGATTTTGTATTCACTTGTAAAGTTATGCACTACCCTGTTAAATATGTAAAAATCAATCTAGCCTTAAAAGTGATCCAAGTGATTAGAATAAAAGTAAACATTTTCCTATTGAATTTTAAAAATCAGAAAAGCTACCTTGAAACTGTGTTCAAAAGTACTTGTTTTTTTTTTTTTTTTTTGACAGGGCCTTGCTCTGTTGCCCAGGCTGGAGAGCAGTGGCACAATCTCACCTCACCACAACCTCCGCCTCCTGGGTTCAAGTGATTCTCCTGCCTCAGTCTCCCGAGTAGCTGGGACTACAGGCACACACAACCATGCCTGGCTAATTTTTGTATTTTTAGTAGAGTCGGGGTTTCACCATGTTGGTCAGGCTGGTCTTGAACTCCTGACCTCAAGTGATCCACCTGCCTCGACCTCCCGAAGTGCTGGGATTACAGGTGGGAGCCATTCCTCCTGGCCTGATTTTTAAAGCAAATATGGACCCTGTACTCAAACTAGCAATTTTGTGGGTGAGCCCTGTGTCACTGCCGTATTACTCGATAATTCATGTTCAGATAGCTGAGTCTGAAGTACCCCAGTTTGGGAATTAAAAAAGAATTAAAACCCACGATCTATGTCTTAGCTAAGATAGGAAAAATTTACTACAATTTTTTTTTTCTGGTTGAATTTCAGATTTCTCCTATAACTCTGCACACCAGAAAGGAATCTATAGTACAAATACACATGAAATTCCATCAACTGTTCCATTTTTTAAAAATTTTCCTTAATCTTGTTCAGGGCATATACAATTTGTTTTAATTAAAATTATATGATTCACTCAATTTTTATATGGAACACACTTGAGAATTCTACCAGAGTTTTCTTGATATTTCTCTTTCTTTTGATCTTGACATTGTCTTAAAAAATGATATCTGAGTTTTAAAAATTGTAATTGACTGCCTGTGGGAGGAAAAACAATGTTTCTTTCTTAGTTTTTAACTGGGATCTCTGTAAGCAAAAACAGATTATCAAAAGAAAAGCGAACAGAAGCTTATTACAAGTATATTTCATATACACATTGGAGAAAACTCTGAGAAAGTAATTGTCAAACGGGTGGCTGAGAATTTTGATGTATATAGTACTTTAGCAAAGAGCAATACATCTTTAGAGAAGTGACAAGATAAGGAGTAGGACTGTCAGTCTTAGGCGTGGCAAATTGTGGGAAGGCAAATAAGCTGAAAGGAAACCAAGGGTGGATAAAGGCTAATTAGTTTGTCATGTAGATTCCTCTGGTGCCATCTTCAGGTTGATAAGGCTGTGAAGTCATCTCTTCCTGGCAGAGAGTAGGGGAGGGACCCTGATGTAAATCTGTGTTTTGCTTTTAGGCAAATAGGGGAAGGGCAGAGAGCTTTTCTCACATCTGCTTCTTTTCAATTTCCTTCAGCTTAGAAGAATCCTTATGCTGGCCAGGCGCAGTGGCTCATGCCTGTAATCCCAGCACTTTGGGAAGCTGAGGCAGGCAGATCACTTGAGGTTAAGAGTTGGAGACCAGCCTGGCCAACATGGTGAAACTCCGTCTCTACTAAAAATACAAAAATTAGCCAGACGTGGCGGCATGCACCTGTAATCTCAGCTACTCAAGAGGCTCAGGCAGGAGAATCACTTGAGCCCTGAAGGTGGAAGTTGCAGTGAGCTGAGGTCACGCCACTGCACTCTAGCCTGGGTGACACAGCGAGACTCTGTCTCAAAAAGAAAAAGAAAAAAAAAAAACAATCCTTATGCCAAAGGGTCATATATTGGGGTGTTATATTTGCTACTCTTCGGTTGTCATCTTCTTTTGCCCATTTTTCTGTAATAGCCCAGAAAAGTTGGTCTGCTTTTTATTTATGAAGAGCTCTCTTATGAAGATAGCCGGTCCAGGATAATCTCTTATGTTTCTGATCTACAGACTCCAGCATATCACTAACCCCAGGAGTGGGATCCCAGGCTGCCACTACCATGTGGTGGGGCCTCAGAGGGGCTGCCTCTCTGCCATGGAGCTTGTTTTTATAAGTTAAGAAATGGTCATGCTTTCTACACGAAAATGTTTAAGTCTAAGTCATTGGTTAGATTCTGACATGACTCTCAAGCTGGAAATGTCTAAGTCATTGGTTAGATTCCGAAATGACTCTGAAATGTTTTATTAATTGAATTAGTCCATTCTCACATTGCTATAAAGAACGACCTGAGACTGGGTAATTTATAAAGAAAAGAGGCTTAATTGGCTCATGGTTCCACAGGCTGTACAGGAAGCATGGCTGTGGAGGCCTCAGGAAACTTAAAATCATGGTAGAAAGCAAAGGGGAAGCCAGCTGGAGCAGAAGGAAGAGAGCAAGAGGAGAAGTGCTACACACACACATACATACACACACACACACACACATTTTAAGATGGAGTCTTGCTCTGTCACCCAGGCTGGAATGCAGTGGTGCAACCTTGGTCCACTGCAACCTCTGTGTCCCGGGTTCAAGCAATTCTCAAGCTTCAGCCTCCCATGTAGTTGGAGATTACAGGTGTGCACCACCACGCCCAGATAATTTTTGTATTTTTAGTAGAGACGGGGTTTCACCACATTGGGCAGGCTGGTCTCGAACTCCTGGCCTCAAATGATCCACCTGCCTTGTCCTCCCAAAGTGCTGGGATTATAGGTGTGAGACATCGCAGCCAGCTGCTACACACTTTTAATCAACCAGATCTTATGGGAACTCACTATCACAAGAACAGCCCCATGATCCAGTCACCTTCCACCAGGTCCCTCCTCCAACACTGGGGATTATAATTCAACATAAGAATTTGGTGGGGACACAAATCCAAAGCATATCATTAGTTTACTGAAAACCAGATGAGAAAAAGGAACAAGATGGAATTTCAAGAAAGGGAGAGGGATGTTTTTAAAAATGACTTTTAAAATTGAGGTAAATGTGTATACAGTGAGGTGTACTACATAAGTGAATACTGTAAACCAAAAGTCAAATTCCATGTCCCCCAACCATCTGTATGGACCCCTCCTCTTGGCCAAAAGCGTTTTAAAGTTAACCTGAAACACTAGTTCAGGCTGTGATGGGAAGGGGAGCCAGACATTGTACTCCTTATACTCTCCTCCCTTTTGGAAGTACTGATAGAACAGGGTCTTTAGGTCTAATAAGAAATATCTACAGTCTTTTCTCTCTGAAGCCTGCTACCTAGAGGCTTCATCTGCATAATAAAACCTTGGTCTCCACAATGCCTTATCATAACTCTATTCCTTACAGGTTTTTACATAATAACTCCTTCAACCAATTGCTAATCAGAAAATCTTTGAATCTACCTATAACCTGGAAGCGCTTGCCTCCCACCTGTGCAGACAAAACCAATGTACATCACACACGTATTGATTGAGGTCTTTTATATCTCTCTGAAATATATAAAACCAAGCTATAGGCAGAACCTGGGGTACGTGTTCTCCTCAGGATCTCCTGAGGGTTGTGTCATGGGCCATTGGTCACTCATAGTTGGCTCAAAATAAATCTCTTCAAATATTTTACAATTTGGCTCTTTTTGTCAACAATACCTTGGTGATATAGGGGAGGAAAAAATAATTTTCCCTCTGCTTTTCTGGGTTCTTAGGATCTTTGTAATAAAAGATAAATACAAACAAGCTGAAGTTTAATATTATATCTCATGTATACCTGGGAGATACCCAGAGAAATAAGTAGATCTCAAAGCAGTGGCATAGAACCCTGGCTTATATACCCTTGCCAGAGAAAACAAAAACAAGAAGGAAACCATAAGGGAACAGATTCTGAAGAACTTTCTTCACTGTTCTCTCTTAGATGCAGACCAAAATTAAGAACACAGTTCTAAAAGGAGCTAGAGTTTTGATCAGTCCTGAAAACTGGATAAAATTGGATGAATTTCACCTGTTTCAGGTGCAGATAAGGGTAGGTCTCCAGCATAAGAACTGGAGGGAATGACCCCAGATCATTGCAAATGGGTTCAGAAATGCCTACAAGAAAGGTCAAAATCCATGAAAATGTCAAAACCAAACCCGGACAAGGGCTTCACACTGAGATTTCGTGATATTACTTCTACTTTCTGTGTTCGTTATTTTTATTTCCCGTTTCCTCATAAACATTTCAGTTGCACACACATGCACACAGGTACTTGTTGATGCTTGCTTTCTGGGACAGTAATAAAGAGTAAATAAAGCTCCACAGATATTTTCTGGGACAGAAATAAAGTGGAGAGTAAGAAAGTCCCATAGAATATGTGCTCAGTGTCTCTGCTACTAAAAACTGGTAGCCACGCTTGGGCTGTGGCAGTGATCAAGAGGAGGAGCAGCAGGAGGAATTCCTAGGTCTTCAGGAACGAGGAGGCAGCAGTGATGCACAGAGAGTTGGGGGACTCAGTAACTGGAAGGCCCCCCCTCGCTCTTTTCCTGTTGTGCTTTTTTTTTTGGAGACAGAGTCTCACTCTGTTGTCCAGGCTGGAATGCAGTGGTGCAATCTCGGCTCACTGCAACCTCCACCTCCCAGGCTCAAGCGATTCTCTTGCCTCAGCCTCCCAAGTAGCTGGGATTACAGGTGCGTGCCACTAAGCCCAGCTAATTTTTGTATTTTTAGTAGAGACAGGGTTTCGCCATGTTGGCCAGGCTGGTCTTGAACACCTGACCTCAGGTGATTCATCTACCTCGGCCTCCCAAATTGCTGGGATTACAGGCGTGAGCCACCACACCCGACCCTCCGTTGTGCTCTTTAGGACATTTTCAGTCGGGGTTTCCTGCAATTCCAGAAGAGGTGTGACCTTTTGTCTAAAGGAAGCACATGATAGCTTAATGTGTGTGTAAACACATGCTCAGAATATGACGTGGTCTTAATTTGGCTTCCAGGTAGCTGATGTTTTCTTCTGGTGGTATCGAGCGATAGTGTAATTAGGAAATCATACACATCAGCTGTATGTGCTCAAGCCTGTGTAGCTTTGAAAATATACTGATGCTGCACTTGAGGAGGCCGAAGTGGGTAGATCACCTGAGGTCAGGCGTTTGAGACCAGCCTGGCCAATTGGTGAAACCCCATCTCTATCAAAAATACAGAAATTAGCTGGACGCGGTGGTGTGTGCCTGTAATCCCAGCTACTCGGGAGGCTAAGACAGGAGGATTGCTTGAACCTGGGAGGCAGAGTTTGCAGTGAACCAAGATTGAGCCACTGCACTCCAGCCTGGGCAACAGAGCGAGATTCTGTCTCCAAAAAAAAAAAAGAAAGAAAATATACTGATGCCAAGACTCACCTCACACCAAGAGAATCACAGTCTCTGGGGGTGAGGTCAGAGCATCAGCATACCTTGAGCAACGCAAGTCTGAATCGCGTGAGTCCACATATACGTGGATTTCTTCTGCCTGTCACCCCTGAGACAGCAAGACTAACCCCTTCTCTTCCACCTCCTTCTCAGCCTACTCAGCATGAAGGTGACAGGGATAAAGACTTTTATGATAATTCACTTCCACTTAATGAATAGTAAATATATTTTTTTCTCCAGCTTATTCTGTTGTAAGAATACAGTGGATAATATAACATACAAAATGTGTGTTAACTGACTTTATGTTATTGGTAAGTCTTTTGGTCAACAATAAGCTATGAGTGGTTAGGTCTTAGGGGAGTCGAGAGTTACACATGAATCTTTGACTGCATGGGGAATTGTCCCTCTTATGTTGTTTCAGAGTCCACTGCATTTAAGGTTTTTTTGTTTTTTGAGATGGAGTCTTGCTCTCTCTTCCAGGCTGGAGTGCAACAGCACGATCTTAGCTCACTGCAACCTCTGCCTCCTGGGTTCAAGCGATTCTCCTGCCTGTTTTCCAAGTAGCTGGGATTACAGATGCCTGCCCCTGCGCCCAGCTAATTTTTGTATTTTTAGTACAGACAGGGTTTGCCATGTTGGCCAGGCTGGTCTCGAACTCCTGACCTCAGGTGATCTACCCACCTTGGCCTCACTGCAACCTCCACCTCCTGGAACTCAAGCAATTCTCCTGTCTCAGCCTCCCGAGGAGCTGGGATTACAGGCACACACCACCATACCTGGCTAATTTTTTGTGTTTTTAGGGGAGATGGGATTTCATCGTGTTCCCCAGGTTGGTCTCAAACTTCTGAGCTCAGGCATTCCACCTGCCTCAGCCTCCCAGAGTGCTAGGATGAGCCACCATGCTAGGCCCCTATAACACACTTTTTAATGGTTACGAAGATTCCCTTTGGGTTGACACACCATATGATAGTTTGGATGTATGCCCCCTCCAAATATCGTGTTGACATGTGATTCCCACTATTGGAGGTGAGGCCTGGTGGGGTGGTTGGATCACGGGGGCAGGTCTTTCATGAATGGTTTAACACCATCCCGAACCCCAGGTGATAAGTGAGTTCTTGCTCGGTCAGTTCACGTGAGATCTGGTTGAATAAAAGTCTGGAACCTCCCCGGCAACCCTGCGTCTTCCAAGTGACATCACCTTCTCTCCCTTCTCCTCCTGCCATGACTGGAAGAAGCTTCCAGAGGCCTCACCAGAGGCAGATGCTGGAGCTGTGCTTGTACAGCCTCCAGAACCACGAGCCAATTAAACATCTTTTCTTATAAATTATCCAGCCTCAGGTATCCTTTTTCTTTGTTTCTTTTTTTCTTTCTTCTTTCTTTTTCTTATTTCTTTCCTTCCTTCCCTTCCTTCCTTTTCATTTCTTTGTTTCTTTGTTTGTTTCTCTTTCTTTTCTTTCTTTCCTTTCTCTTTCTTCTTTCTTTCCTTTTTTTTTTTTTTGTTTGTTTTTAAGACGGAGTCTCTTTCTGTCACCAGGCTGGAGTGCAGTGTGGCACAATCTTAGCTCACTGCAACCTCTGCCTCCCAATTCAAGCGATTCTTCTGCCTCGGCCACCCAAGTAGCTGGGACTACAGGCACTCGCCACCATGCCTGGCTGTTTTGTATTTTTAGTAGAGACAGGATTTCACCATATTGGTCAGGCTAGTACCCAGGCTGGTCTCGAACTCCTGAGCTCAGGCAATCCACCCGCCTCCGCCTCCCACAGTGCATGGGATTACACCACTCCTGACCTAGGCATTTCTTTATGGCAATACAAAAGCAGACGAACACACCATAGCTCCTCAAATACTTGCTGACAAGAGGGTCTCAATTGATATTTGATAATTTTGGACATTTAGATCATTTACCTTTTAGCTATTGTAAATCACTGTGATGTGAACATTACCTTGAAAATAATTACACCCTTATATCATTACTTTATTAATGGTATAAATAAGCACACCTTTGAAATAATTCCACCTGGAGTTTGCATTTTTAGTATACACTTCAGAACATGTACAGATACATTTGTCTGGACCTCACAAACCCTGTGAGGAGATGAATTGGGTGGATATGTTTATCTTTTCTCACCATCTTAGAGGTGAGAGAAGGTGTGGCTCACACCACAAACATCGGCTTTTGTGTTTGGTGTTCGTGACTGGGATTAGATGGCACACGGAAGGAAAGACTGGCAAGGCCAGGCATTTCCCAGCCAGAAGTTCATCGATGAGCTATCATAACAGGACTGCGTGCCAGAAATCCAAGGATCAGGATTCTGCCCTGCTTCTCGTAGTAAGGGTAAGGGAGCAAGCTCACCACATGCTAAGAGCTTTCTGCCGAACCAGCTTTGAGGGTGCCACGTGTGCCCCACTGCTCACTGCTGGACACCTACCTGTAGGATCATCTCAAGTTTTTTTGGCAATGTCCACAAAGGAGTTGAATCTGACTTAGCAACTACGCTGTGAGTTTCCAGCAGCCAGGAGTGGGAGGCGAGCAGGAATCCATCCCAAGTTCATCTTTTAGCTGATGGGAGGGCTGCGGCCCCTCGCGCTGCTCTGGGTTGGGAGCGGAGCTAAGAGCACCCAGGTGATTGATTGTAATGTGCCAGCTGGATCTAATTTACCTCGAAAAGTCATGCATTTGACTAACAGACTCTGGCAGTGAAGAGCTGGACAATGCTTTTTGCCTTGATACAGAAATAAAGGGTATCAATAGCACGTTGGCTGCGGTTGCTGCTTGTCGAGTGTTTTTCCCCGATTGAAGGGTTTTCCGAGTGAGGAAGATGCGAAGGATGGCGTTCCACCTTACTTTCACCTGGTACCTTGGCTGGCTCGGGGCGCTTCCAGGGCCGTCCTGCGCGAGGACGTTTCTCTGGTGCCCTCTCGCGGTGGATCAGCGAAGTGCCGCGTTTTATTTAGAACCACCGTGGACCTGGAAGGAGGACCCTTGGAAGTCATCTTTTGTAACCCTCTCGTTTTACAGACGAGGAATCGAGGACTAAAGCAGTGAAGTGGTTTGCCCAGGCTCACCTGCCCGCTAATTAGGTGAAGTGAGGTTTGGCTGGGGACAGTGTTTAGGAATAGGAGACGGTAACCCAGATCTCTGGAGGTCGACAGCCGGAACAAAGGTTTGGGAAATGAGAACCAGCTGGTGATGGATGGCATTAGAACAGATGCTGGATGCCACACACAAGGCCACAGGTGATCACTGCTCTCACCACTGCAGCCTCAGAACCTGAAACTTACAAAGCCCCTCAAGGCCAACATGTCCCAAACTGAACTTACAGTTTCCACCCTTCACTTTATCTTCTTCCATCATGTTTCATCGCAGTAAACGGACTCACCTTCTCGCAGGTTGCTCAAGCTGGACAACTAGTCATCTCTCTCTGTCATCCACATCCAATCCATGACTGAGTCCTGCTTCCTGTAAAATTTAGGCTGGGTGCAATGGCTCATGCCTGTAATCCCAGCACTTTGGGAAACCGAGGTGGGCAGATCAGTTGAGGTCAGGAGTTCGAGACCAGCCTGGACAACACGTCGAAACCTCGTCTCTACTAAAAATACAAAAATCAGCAGGGTGTCATGGAGGGCACCTGTAATCCCAGCTACTCAGGAGGCTGAGGCAGGAGAATGGCTTGACCCTGGGAGGTGGAGATTGCAGTGAGCTGAGACCACGCCACTGCACTCCAGCCTGGGTGACAAAGCAAGACCCTGTTTCAAAAAAATAAAAATAGTAAAAAAATTATCTTGAATCTTCTACTGCCAAAACGTCCCCTTGCCTATGACTGTGTAAACCTGGGCAGTGGATGTCTTCCAGCTATGGCTGCCTAAATGCTGAACACCCTTCTTACGTAGATAGTGTTTCCTCTTGCGAGCGTTGTCCTGCTTTCTCAAGGTAGAATCTGGTCAACTTCCTTTCCAGCCCCCCCGGCTAGGGGTGTGTACCCCTGCAACTGGAACCTAGATGTGTGTGCTGGGTTTTACCCAATTAGGGGCAAACCCAGGAAGCTTCGATATGGAAGTGAGTGACATGATGAAAGCTGAGGATGGAGCTGGCCTTTCATCAGGGTTTAAATGGCCTGGAGGGCACGAGGGGATGATTTGGGAGGAAGAGAGGCAAGGGACACAGAGCAGAGGGAACATGAGGAGAGAGGAGATGCCAGATGATTGTGGGATCACACCAGATGATTGTTATTTAAAACTCGGGTTCTAAATAAAACTACATTTTGGGTTATGACCCAGTGTGATGGTTAATATTGAGTGTCAACTTGATTGGATTGAAAGATGGAACAAATTATTCCTGGGTGTGTGTGTAAGGGTGTTGCCGAAGGAGATTAACATTTGAGTAAGTGGACTGGGAAAGGCAGATCCACCCTCAAGCTGGGTGGATATTATCAAATCAACTGCCAGCTCGGCCAGAATTTTAAAAAAGCCAGGAGAACGTGAAAATACTAGACTGGCTTGCTTTTCTTTTCTTTTTTTTTTTTTTTTGAGATGGAGTTTTGTTCTTGTCACCCAGGCTGGAGTACAATGACGTAATCTTGGGTCCCTGCAACCTCTGCCTCCCAGATTCAAGTGATTCTCCTGCCTCAGCCTCCCCAGCAGCTGCAATTACAGGCACCCACCACCATGCCCAGCTAATTTTTGTACTTTCAATGGAGATGGGGTTTTGCCATGTAGGCCAGGCTGGTCTCAAACTCCTGACCTCAAGTGATCCACTCGCCTCGGCCTCCCAAAGTGCTGGGATTACAGATATGAGCCACTGTGCCCAGCCTAGACTGGTTTACTCTTCTGGCCTCCATCTTTTCCTTGTGCTGGATGCTTCCTGCCCTTGAACGTCAGACTCCAGGTTCTTCAGCTTTGGGACTCGGACTGGCTTCTTTGCTCCTCAGCTTGCAGACGGCCTATTGTGGGGCCTCACCTTGAGATTATGTGAGTCAATACTTCTTAATAAACTCCCCTTTATATATACATCTATCCTATTAGTTCTGAAACTCTAGAGGACCCTGACTAATACACCCAGGGGGACACAGAGGTGACACATGGTGGTGCTACATTTCTGAGGCTGACAATGGTGTGATCTCGGCTCACTGCAACCTCCGCCTCCTGAGTTCAAGGGATTCTTTTGCCTCAGCCTCCCCAGTAGGGAGGCTTTCTCAGGCTTTCAAACTCTGATTCACAAAAGCTGTTGCCTTGGTGTAGAACAAGCTAACGCCACAGGTGGAACAGATGAGCTGGTGAGGCTGCCGCAGGAGCCTGGGGCTGTGATGGGTGCTCTGAAGGCTTGTGCAGGAACAAGCTCTGGTTGGAAACAGAACGTCATATATATAAGACAACAAAGCTGATGTAGGAAATGAACAAGTAGCTAATACGCTATTAAACAATTTCACTCCAAACCAAGGTGTGACCAGATTGGAATTAGAATGTGTGTGTGTGTGTGTGTGTGTGTGTGTGTGTGTATATGTATGCATGTGTTAAATCTATTGTGAGTGCAGCAGTTGCCATAGAGAATTTTTGAGTAAAATCACCCTCTTTGGAAATACAATTTCTTCCCCATGGGACCACTTTTGGGATCAAAGCTTATTTGGTTGAGTCAGCTTGGGTGACATCCTTGCCAAAGACATTATTTCATAGGCATTGTTTTTAGCAAAGATACTAGAATTTTCAAAGTACGAATGAAACTCTGGTTTGGGCTTTTACGCAGGTTTAACAGAAATATAAACTGCTTTTGATTAATTGGATTGATTGAACATGTAAATGAGACAGGTTTTTGTTTTTGTTTCTGTTTCCTCTTATTTCCAGAGCAGGAATAGTCTCATTTTAGACATTCTGTTGTGGGTAGTATCTGCTCTCTAACTTGACTCTTCTGACTAATCGCCTCATTGCTTAGACATTCTGTCATGGGTAGTATCTGCTCTCTGACTAAGTTGTCTCTTCTGACTAACTTATAAGTATCTGAAAAGAAAAGTTGCATTAGGTGTTGTTTAAGATCTTTTCAGTTTACTTATTGAAAAATAATTTCCCCAGCAGTATTATTTGCAGAAGTGAAAAAAGCCAATTGTTAAATTTTATGTAATTGCACAGGGCCCCTAAATAGCAAAAACAATATTGAAAAAGAATAATAATAGTAACTACCTAATGGGTACTATGCTTATTATATGGGTGGTCAAATAATCTGTACACCAACACCCCGTGACATTCAATATACCATATAACAAGCCTTGACATGTACCCCTGAACCTAAAATAAAAGTTAAAAGAAGAAGAAAGTTGGAAAGCTAACACTTCTGGGTTTCAAAACTTACTACAAAGTTACAGTAATCAAAACAATGTGACACAGTTACAAAGATATGCATATAGACCAATGTAATAGAATTGGGAACCTAGAAATAAACTCATACATCTATGGTCAGTGGATTCTCGATAAGGATGCCAAGTTCATTCAGTGGTGGGAGAGTAGTCTTTTCAAAAAACAGTTTTGGGACAACTGGATTTTTACATGTAAATGAATGTAGTTGCACTCGTACTGCACACCACATACAAAAATTAATTCAAAATGATTTCTGCATTAATCCAATACCAAAACCAGATAAGGACACAACAACAAAAGAAAAATGACAGGCCAATATTCCTGATTAACATAGATGCAGAAATCTTCACCAGAATATTAGCAAATTAAATTCAACAACACATTACAAAGATCATTCATTATGATCATGTGCATCCCAGGAATGTAAGGATGGTTCAACATATGCAAATCAATAAAAGTGATACATCACATTAGCAGAGTCAAGAACAAAAGCCATATAATTACAATAGAGCTGAAAAAGAATTTGATAAAATTTAACATCCATTCATGATAAAAACTCTCAACAAACTGAGTATAGCAGGAATATATCTCAGAGCAATAAAGGCCATATATGACTTTTGTATGACAAAAAGTCATATATGACACACCCATAGCTAACATCCTACTGGATGAGGAAAAATCAAAATCATTTTCTCTAAGATCTGGAACAAGACAAGGTTGCCCACCTTCACCATTTTTATTCAATATGATCCTGGAAGTCCTAGCCAGAGCAATTAGGTAAGAGAAAGAAATATAGGGCATCCAAATAGGAAAGAAAGAAGTCAAATTATTCTTGTTTACAGATGAGATGATTCTATATTTAGAAAAACTTAAAGATTGCACCAAAAAGCTGTTAGAACTGATGAACAAATGCAGTAAAGTTGCAAAATACAAAACCAATATCCAAAAATCAGTGGCATTTTTTGTTTGTTTGTTTGTTTGAGACAGGGTCTTGCTCAGTCGCTCAGGCTGGAGTTCAGTAGCAGGATCATAGCTCACTGAAGCCTAGACATCCCAGGCTCAAGTGGTCCTTCTACCTCATCCTCCCAAGTAGCTGGGACTAAAGTCATGTGCCACCACACCGGGCTAAGTTTTAAAAACATTTTTGTAGAGATAAAGTCTCACTTTGTTGTCCAGGATGGTCTTGAATTCCTCGGCTCAAGCAGTCCTCCCAACCTGGCCTTGAACAGTTTTGGAATTATGGCACAAACCACCATGCCTGTTCGTCAGTAGCATTTACATATGTCAGCAGAGAACAATCTGAAAAGGAAAGCAGTCCTATTCATACTAGTTTCCAAAACAAAAGCAAAGCCCCAGGAATAAATTTAATCAACAAAGGAAAAGATCTCTACAATGAAAATTACAAAACACTAATGAAAGAAATGGAAGAGGATACCAAAAAGTGAAAAGATATCCTATGCTCATGGATTGGAAAAACTGGTATTGATGTATCCATACCACCGGTATTAGTCCATTTTCACACTGTTGATAATGACATACCCAAAACTGGGCAATTTACAGAAGAAAGAGGTTTAATGGACTCACAGTTCCAGGTGGCTGGGGAGGGCTTACAATCATGGCAGAAGGTGAAAGGTGAAAGGCACATCTCACATGGCTGCAGAGAAGAGAAGAGAATGAGAGCCAAGCGAAAGGGGTTTCCCCTTATAAAACCGTCAGATCTCGTGAGGTTTGTCCATTACCACAAGAACAGTATGGAGGACACTGCCCCCATGATTCAGTTATCTCCCACTGGGTCCCTCTCACAACATGAGGGAATGATGTGAGCTACAGTTCAAGATGAGATTTGGGTGGGGCCACAGCCAAATCATGTCACCCACCACCTAAAATGATCTACAGAATCAACGCAATCCTTATTCAAATACCAATGACACTTGTCTTAGTCTGTTTCTGTGACTGTAGAGGAAAACCTGGGTAATTTATAAAGAAAAGACATTTATTTGGCTAATGGTTCTGCGGGCTGTGGAAGAAGCATGGCATCTGCTTCTGGCAAGGGCCTTAGATTGCTTCTACTCATATCAGAAGCCGAAAAGGGTCCGGGTGAGATCACATGTCAAGACAGGGAGGAAGAGAGCAGAGAAGGAGGGGCCAGGCCCTTTTTAGCAATCAGATCTTGTACATAGAGCAAGAACTCATGACCAGGAGGATGGCAAAAGGCCATTTGTGAGGAATCTGCCTCCATGACCCAAATGCCTCCTGCCAGTCCCCACCTCTAGCATTGGGGATCACATTGCAATGTGAGATTGGGAGGTGGAGTGGGGGTGTCAAATATCCAAACGACAGCAACGTTCTTCACAGAAATAGACAAAAGAAATCTTAAAATTTACATAGAACAAAACACCCTGAATAACCAAAGCAATTTTGAACAAAAAGAACAAAGCTGGAGGTATCAGACTACCAGAGATCGAAATGTACTACAAAGCTATAGTAACCAAAAATAGCATAGTACTGGCAGGAAAACAGACACATAGACCAACTGGACTGAATACAGAGCCCAGAAATAAACCTATGCATATAGAGCCAACTCAGTTTTGACAAAGATGCCAAGAACATACTTGGGGGAAAGAACTGTCTTGTCAATAAATCGTGCTGGAAAAACTGGCTATCCATATGCAGAAGAACAAAACTAGGACACTGTCTCTCACCATATTAAAATTTCAAATCAAACGGATTAAAGACTTAAATGTAAGACATGAAACTACTAGAAGAAATCACTGGGGAAATGCTTCAGGACAGTAGTCTGGGCAAAGATTTTTTTTTGAGTAGAACCTCACAAGCACAGGAAACAAAGCAAAAATCAACAAATAGGATTATATCAAGCTAAAAAACTTCTTACACAGTAAGAAAATAATCAGCAGAGTGAAGAGGCAACCGACAGAATGGAAGAAAATGTTTACATCCGTTTGACAAAAGGGTTAATAACCAAAGTGTATAAGAAACTCAAATAATAGCAAAAAAAACCCCAAATCATCTGATTAAAGAATGGGCAAATGATCTGAATAGACATTTCACAAAAGAAGACATACAAATGGCCAACAGGTATGTGGTAAAATGTTCAACATCACTAGTCATCAGGAAAATGCAAATCAGATATTATATTATATGCAATGAGATATTGTCTCCCCCCAGTCAAAACAGCTACTGTCAAAAATATAAGAACTAACAAATGCATGCCAGTACACTGTTGATGAGAATGTAAATTAGTACAGCCACTATGGAAAACAGTATGGAGGTTCTTCAAAAATTCAAAATAGATTTACTGTAGGATTCAGCAATCCCAGTACTAAGTATGTATCCAAAAGAAAAGAAATCAGTGGCCAGGCATGGTGGCTCATGCCTATAATCCCAGGACTTTCAGAGGCTGAGGCGGGTGGATCATTTGAGGTTAGGTTGAGACCAGCCTGGCCAACATGGTGAAACCTCGTCTCCGCTAAAAATACAAAAATTAGCCAGGAGTGGTGGTGCACACCTGTAGTCCCAGCTACTCGGGAGGCTGAGGCAGGAGAATCACTTGAACCCAGGAGGTGGAGGTTGTGGTGAGCCAAGATCATGCCACTGCACTCCAGTCTGGGTGACAGAGACCCTATCTCAAAAAAAAAAAAAAAGATGAGTATGTTGAAGATATCTGCATTTCTATATTTATTGCAGCACTATTCACAGTAGCCAAGATATGAAAATAACCTGAGTATCCATCAATGGATGAATGAATTAAAAAATATGGCACAGATACACAATGGAATATTGTTCAACCATAAAAAAGAATGAAATTCTGTCATTTGTGGCAACATGGATGAATCTAGAGGACATTATATTAAGTGAAATAAGTCAGGCACAGAAAGACACATGTATCACATGGTCTCATTCATAT
>CAUYQU010037435.1:0-64025 GCA_963574635.1 Cheracebus regulus
TCATTAAAAAATCTAGAGACAACAGATGCTGGAGAGGATGTGGAGAAATAGGAACACTTTTACACTGTTGGTGGGAGTGTAAACTAGTTCAACCATTGTGGAAGACAGTGTGGCGATTCCTCAAGGACCTAGAAACAGAAATTCCATTCGACCCAAAATCCCATTACTGGGTATATATCCAAAGGATTATAAATCGTTCTACTATAAGGACACATGCACACGAATGTTCATTACAGCACTGTTTACAATAGCAAAGACCTGGAACCAACCCAAATGCCCATCGATGATAGATTGGACAGGGAGAATGTGGCACATACGCACCATGGAATACTATGCAGCCATAAAAAACGATGAGTTCGTGTCCTTTGTAGGGACATGGATGGACCTGGAAACCACCATTCTCAGCAAACTGACACAAGAACACAAAATCAAACACTGCATGTTCTTACTCATAGGCGGGTGATGAACAATGAGAACACATGGACACAAGGAGGGGAGCACTACACCCTGGGGTCTGTTGAGGGGAACTAGGGGAGGGACAGCAGAGGGTGGGGAGTTGGGGAGAAATGCCAGATATAGACGATGGGGAGGAAGGCAGCAAATCACACTGCCATGTGTGTACCTATGCAACAATCTTGCATGTTCCTCACATGTACCCCAAAACCTAAAATGCAATAAATAAAAAAAAAGAAGAAAAAAAAGAAAGAAAACTTTGTTTACAGACATGAACTAGGATTTCACTGAGCAGGATCTACAGAGGGCAAATCAGCACATGAGAAGACGTTCGCCTTCTGTGGGAGTGTTAATTAAAATCACAGTGAGATGTCACGACATCCATCGAATGCCTTCAACAAAATATAGGAACAGCATCAAATGCTGGCGAGGCTGTGGAGGAACTGGCTTTCTCGCACATTGCTGGCGGTAAGGTAATGTTGTACTGCCACTCTGGAAAACAGCGTAGCAGTTTCAAAAAAGAAAACAGCAACAACATAGACTTCCAAATGAAGTATGGCAGAATATGCCACCCCAAAATATGCCACTTTAGCATAAGGGTTACTTTGAGCTAACAGCACTTGAAAACCAGCAGAGGATGCCCCGACCTCCCCTTTTTCTTCCTGAAAGTAGGAGGTGAATCTCCCATGGGAAAGGTGCCCTCCCTGTGTCAGGATTTGGAAGGAAGCCATTCTTATCACGAGAGGCAGGGAGTTGGGGCCAAGGGGAATCTGTTTGAACAAACCTTGCTAAACTACCCTCATCTGCCTTCTCACTTCTCCACAGTGAACTTCCCCAGTGCAGATGCCTTTGTCTTGCACGTTTTCACAACTTGATCTTTGTCCAACCTAGTATATATAAGCTTTCAACCCCATCAGCTTCTTGGGATTCCTTTTTCCTACGGGTTCCATTCCCATGTGCAAATCTGTGTGTTTCTCTCCTGTTAATGTATTTTATGTGCACTTACCTCTTAGGCCCAGCCAGAGACACTAACAGAATAGAGAAAAACTTTTGTTTCCCCTACATAAGGACCATGAAACTCAGGAACCAAACCCCCAGGACATTCACCCCAGAGGCACAGGAACTTGCTGTGCATGAAGGGTTGATTCAGCAGGTCTGGGGACCAAGGATTCCCCCTGACCTCTGCACGTGAGGGGTCCCCAGGCTCCAGCAGAAATTAGAATATTTCCCAGCCCAAAACTCCTCCTTCCTCATCTTCGGTCAACCAGATACCCTTTGTGGCTGGGAAAACTTCATTTGTTGTTTTTATAACAATAACAAGCAAGAATGGCAATCATTAAAATAATGGTGACCAACAGCAACAATATTATTATGACTAACCTTGGGGGATGGAAGAGTAGGGTACAGACCTCGGTACCTGCTCCCGGAGAATGACCACCTTCTCCTGCTGGCTCCCAGTGTGGCCTGGAGTCAGAGCCCCAGGTATGCACACGCAGCATGCTCTGTGAAGGCAAGGGGCGAGCAGCAGGAGGAAAGGAAAATTGCCCTAAGAGGATGTGGCAGACCAGTGAGGATGCTGGGAGGGAGAACGGGGGAGGCGCGCGCAGGGAGAGGGACCCCGGTCGGGCGCCCCCTGCCAAAGCTTCCTCCACAAGGGCTGAATCCTGGTCCACGCCTGCCTAGCCAGCCCCAGGCCAGCAAGCTGCCGGCCCCAGCTCAGTGCACAGACACACACACTCCGGATGAATCACACACCTCAACGCTGAGCGAAAAAGATAAAACCTCGGTAGAGAATGGTAAGTGTGTGTGTCCTCTGGAGAAATGTTCTTCAGTGTGGCACAGTAGAAACCCAGGCAGTTAGCAGCCAGCAGTGTGGTGCCAGGGAGGAGCGCCGACTGGCATCGGAGCCGCCTGGAGTCCTGCCCTCTGGGACCCACCGCAGCGGCCTCTGCATCTGCAGGGTGAGGTCTTCAGGTTCAGCGCTGCAGCCCCAGGCACTTGGAACGTGTTAGGCCAGTATTGCTGCTCAAGCGCAGAGGGGCCGGCAGACTTCATCTGCGTTGTAGCTGCCAGGCTTCATGAGACATGGGGGTGCTACTGGGGCCCAGCAGGCAGGGGCCTCAGATGCACCATTTCTGCTTGGACACAGGTCGCCCAGGCACATGGAGCCCCCAACACCCAAAGTGGCCACGAGGTGCTGAGCCTCCCTCTGGCTGGAGGGAAGCAAGGAGGCAGCTCGAGTGGCACCAGGACTGGGCCTCAGCGCTCCTAGGGGGTGGGGTGTGTGACAGGTGCCATCAGGCCGGGTCCACGGGGAAGGTTTGTAGGACTGGGGCTCGGGGCTGGCCTTGAATCCTGAGCCACCCGCTAGCGGCAACTGTAGTTTTGCAGAGTTTGCAGAGTTTGACCCTCTGGCACCTCTCTATAATAGCTGGGAGGAAACAGGACCGGCAATAGTGGCACCAAGGCCTGTGTGCTCTGAGCAGGGGTGGGCGCTGCACTCACAGTCTCCAACCAGAAATGTGATTAACTTTTCCCCACTGCAAGGACCGTGCAAACCAGTTTCCTTCCAAACCTGCCAGTTTCATTCCAGTGTTTTTGCAAAACATAGTTGAACACAGAGCCAGGAGTTTTGACAGGTAGGCTTTAGGAGCTTTGTCACCGCCACCAGGACACAGGGATCTCCAGGAGAGGTGCTCAGAGACCTGCGGGGTGGGAGGCCAGGGGGCTGGGAGGGCCTGGAGCGGCCAGCAGGGAGGCCCCAGAGCCTCGCCTCCTCCTCCCCTGGTCACCCCAGCAGACCTCCCCTTGAGACACAACAGACCAGGGAGAGGGCATCTGTCATTCATTGAACACAGCGCAGGAGGCCACACCATCTGCAGTTAGCCACAGCCACTGCTCCATCCAAGGACTCTGCACTGGAGGCCAGCAGGACGCCCTGAGCTTCCAGCAGGGGCTAAACCATGCACAGGTCCCGGATCAGTCAGGACCCCAAGACAGTGAGAAAGGTTCAGCCTGGAGGCTGGTGGTGGGACACAGGTCCTCAAGGGTCCTTATAAGGTCTCACCCGTAGGATCCCATGGGGTCCCGTTGCTATGGTTTGAATTTCTCAGTCTCTCCCTTGATTTGGCAGGTTTTGCCTCTTTACAGATTACTTACTTTTGGGTTTTCTCTACTTCTAAAGAACTTTTTGTTGTAATTATTTTGGGCACTGACTGAGGATTGACATTTTATGACTTTCAGGAGTTTTTAAGAGCTGTGGTTTTCAATACTTTATGTCCCCTCATCCTGTTCTCCTAGAAGCTGGCTCTGTGCTGTTAGCTGCCTCCACACAGGCACCCTTCCTTTGTTAGGACTCAAGTGTCACATCCGAAATGGGGGCTAGTGAGGTAGATCTGCACGACCCATCCCTTGGTTGAAGTAGGAAGCCCTGGAGTGGCCCAGCAGGTGCCGAGAAGCTGACCTGTAAGAGACTTCATATACACTGGCAGTGCCGGACTAGACATGAAAATCAAACTTGGAGCCACAATCTGCAGCAACCAGCCCCAAAGCCAGCCTGGGATCTGCAGCAGCAGCCCAGGAGGCCAGCCCGCTAGAAGTCAGATGTGTAGGAAGCCAGCCCGCTAGAAGTCAGACATGCAGGAAGCCAGCCCGGGATCTGCAGCGGAGGCCAGCCCGCTAGAAGTCAGACGTGCAGGAAGCCAGCCCACTAGAAGTCAGACGTGCAGGAAGCCAGCCCACTAGAAGTCAGACGTGTAGGAAGCCAGCCCGCTAGAAGTCAGACATGTAGGAAGGCAGCCCACTATCTCCAGTCAGTCCAGAGAACCTAACACCACCCTGTACCAATCAGCCCAGAACAGCCAGAACTTGACTAATAAAAGCTTCCTTAATTTTTGTCCAGGATTCCAACTTAGGACCAACCAGAAAAAGTGAAATCTGCTGCCCTAACCGACCGCACAGGAGGCCCCATTTCTGGTCAGCCATGCCAGCTTCCCCTAGCCAACAGCCTCCACTCGGGGTGCACCTGGAGCCCCCCTTTTTCCCACTGTGAAAATTTCCCATCCTCTGCCTGCCCGCAAGTCTCTACCAAAGCGCAGGTGGCCCTTGCTGACTCCCTTGGCGGGGCTTGGCTCCTCTCACTTGAGTGGTCTTTGTATACCTCCATGCCTCCTTCCCATGCTGCTACAGATGGGCCTTTCCCGCATTCACGAAGATTCCACGTGTGTGCCTGGGGAGGGGAGTGCCCAGGTGCATTTATCCTGCCTCCTCCTCTGTTTATCCCACAGTCTTCATCCTCACCCAGCTAGCCACAGGTGTCCCTACGGAGCAGTGTAAGGGAGAGCAGGGTCAAATACAGCCAAGTTCTAGGCAAAGCTGAGTGGCGTTTGACAGGTGCCATGTGCTCCCCCAGACAGAGCTTAACATCAAAAGAACGATTTTGTGCTTAAGGATGTTGCTTCAGATCCACGAGGGATGAAGTCACTACCTGAAATTAGGAAGAAAACATCCAATAAAGAGAACTTCTTCTGAAGCTCCTGCAGCAAGCCTGAAGATGGGTTCAAGAAAGTGTTTCCAAGAGGAGCACCGCACAGCTCTAACACACACATGTGCACGCACACGCACACACACACACACACACACAGAGTCAACAAGAGGGTAAGAATGAGGAGAGTGATGGCATGCAGTGTCTGAGAGAATCTCGTCTCGAAGATCAAGGGAAGGCTCCCCAGACAAGTGGGAAAGGTGAGCTGTGTTCGGCCTCTCAGAGGCGTGGAGGGCAGTGTCGTCCAGGCAGAAGACAAATGCACAAGGCTTGAAGCTGGAGCAAACTGCTCCCAAGTGCAGGAGCGCAAATGGTGGGCGCTTCTGTGGCAAATCCAACAGTGAGGCAAGAGGAGTCAGGGCCCGGCACGCCAGGCCAGGGACTTCAGGGGACCAGCAGACCAAGCTACGCAAAGAGTGGCGTGTTACTTCCTCATAATATTTTTAATTAGAATAGTAATATTTTCTCTTTCATGGAAAGAATAAATTCTTAAATAATACCTATCCCCAGCACCACTATCCAGAGACACTCATGCTTCTAGAATTTTTTATGTATCCTTCAAGAAATTTTTTTTTTTTTGAGACAGAGTCACTCTATTGCCCAGGCTGGAGTGCAATGGCACGATCTGGGCTCAGTGCAACCCCCGCCTCCCGAGTTCAAGCAATTCTCCTGGCTCAGCCTCCCAAGCAGCTGATACTAGACGTGCATGCCACCATGCCCAGCTAATTTTTTATATTTTTCAGTAGAGATGGGGTTTCATCGTGTTAGCCAGGATGGTCTCAATCTCCTTACCTCATGATCTGCCTGCCTCAGCCTCCCAAAGTGCTGGGATTACAGGCATGAGCCACCGCACCCCACTGAATTATTCTCTCTATAAATGATACAAATGGAAGGCTGAGATACATGTGCTGCTTTTTGTGGTCTCTTCCACCAAAACTTCCTCAAACATACTAAGGGCACAACTCTTGAAAACATGATCGTGCAGAAATTTGTGCACAAATGTTCTTAGCAGCATTATTCATTATAGCTAAGAGGCGGAAACAACCCAAATGTTCATCTACTGATGAGTGAACAAACAAAATGTGGTTGATCCACACAATGCGACATTCACACATGAGGAATGCTGCACTGTGGTGATTGCTGGGACCAGCATGCTCGGTGAAAGAAGTCAGTCTTCAATGACTCCATTCATGGAAATGTCCAGAAGAGGCAAATTTGTAGAAATAGAAAGTAGCTGAGTGGCTGCTTAGGTCTGGAAGGGACGGGGAGCATAGGGGGTGACTTCTGAAAGTTATGGAAGTCCTTTTAGTGTGCTGAAAATGTTCTGCAATTGACTGGATAATGGCTTCGCGGCTTAGTGAATATACCCAAAACAGCTGAATTGTACACTTACCGGGTGGATTGTTTGAAATGCGAATGATGTCTCACTAAAGCTCTTACTAAGAAATAAATGAGTTGGTGGCAGATGGCCATCAGGACTATGAGGGGTCACAGGGAAGGGGCTATGTGTGTGGAGGGGCCAGCACTGCACAGGACATCAGCCAGTGAAGGGTCCTCTGATATAAAAACAGAAATTGTGACCTGAGTAATTAATGAGAAGCTGGCTGTCCCGAATTTGGGGAAAATGTTTCCCAAGTAAGAGAAGCACCTAGAAAAAACGTGGCGAGGCAGGAACAAGCTTGGTTTTTTTATAACAGGATTTGGGCTGCTGCATAAGATAATTGGCTGGGAGAAGCACCATTCACAAGCACTTACTGTCAAGTAAGCGGGCTAGGACTCCCAGCAAGAAGGTAGCAGAGAGATGGTGGCAAGTGAACGGAGGCATGATACACTTGGGAGGTGACACTGACAGAACATGTCTCTGGGGACATACAAGAAGAATTAGGAAAAAGCATAGGTCATATCAGGGTATGTCAAAAACAGGAGAAAGTAAATCATATAAATTGAGGAATGCTGATTTGAGCATTCTCAGATATGGATTATTGATGGAAAAACCAAACTCTGTAAAATATTTTAAAGAGGTTATATTAGACATCTCTCTATAGAGAGAGAGATCTCTGATGGTAGTCTGTATTTCTGTGGAATCAGTGCTGAGATCCTCTTTATTGTTTTTTATTACATCTATTTGATTATTCTCTCGTTTATTTTTTATAAATCAGGCTAGCAGTCTATTTTGTCAATCTTTTCAAAAAACCAGCTCCTGGATTTATTAATTTTTTGAAGGGTTTTTAATGTCTCTATCTCCTTCACTTCTGCTCTGATCGTAGTTATTTCTGGTCTTCTGCTAGGTTTTGATTTTTTTTTTTTTTGTTTTTATCTTGCTCCTCTAACTCCTTCAATTTTGATGATAGGGTGTCGATTTTAGATCTTCCCTCTCTTCTCTGATGGGCATTTATTGCTATAAATTTCCCTCTAGACACTGCTTTAAATGTGTCCCAGAGATTCTGGTATGTTGTGTCTTCGTTCTCATTGGTTTCGAATAACATCTTTATTTCTGCCTTCATTTCATTGTTTATACAGTCAACAGTCAAGAGCCAGTTGTTCAGTTTCCATGAAGCTGTGCGGTTTTGAGTTAGTTTCTTAACCCTGAGTTCTAATTTGATTGCACTGTGGTCTGAGAGCATGTTTGTTATGATTTCTGTTCTTTTGTATTTGCTGAGGAGTGATTTACTTCCAATTATGTGGTCAATTTTAGAATAGGTGTGATGTGGTGCTGAGAAGAATGTGTATTCTGTGGATTTGGGGTGGAGAGTTCTGTAAATGTCTACTAGGTTTGCTTGGTCCAGATCTGAGTTCAAGTCCTGGATATCCTTGTTAATTATCTGTCTTGTTGATCTATCTAATATTGACAGTTGACTTTTAAAGTCTCCCACTATTATTGTGTGGGAGTCTAAGTTTCTTTGTAGGTCGTTAAGAACTTGTTTTATATATCTGGGTGCTCCTGTCTTGGGTGCATATATATTTAGGATCATTAGCTCTTCTTGTTACATTGATCCATTTACCATTATGTAATGTCCTTCTTTGTCGCTTTTGATCTTTGTTGGTTTAAAGTCTATTTTATCAGAGACTAGGATTCTAACTCCTGCTTTTTTTTGCTCTCCATTTGCTTGGCAAATCTTACTCCATCCCTTTATTTTGAGCCTATGTGTGTCCTTGCACATGAGATGGGTTTCCTGGGTATAGCACACCAATGGGTTTTGACTTTTTATCCAATTTGCCAGTCTGTGTCTTTTGATTGGGACATTTAGCCCATTTACATTTAGGGTTAATATTGTTATATGTGGATTTTATCCTGTCATTTTGATGCTAGCTGGTTGTTTTGCCCATTAATTGATGCAGTTTATTCATTGTGTCGATGCTCTTTACCATTTGGCATGTTTTTGGAGTGGCTGGTACTGGTTGTTCCTTTCTCTGTTTAGTGCTTCTTTCAGGAGCTCTTGTAAAGCAGGCCTGGTGGTGACGAAATCTCTCAGCAATTGCTTGGTTGTAAATGATTTTATTTCTCCTTCACTAATGAAGCTTAGTTTGGCTGGATATGAAATTCGAGGTTGAAAGTTCTTTTCTTTAAGGATGTTGAATATTGGTCCCCACTCTCTTCTGGCTTGTAGGGTTTCTGCTGTGAGTCTGATGGGCTTCCTTCTGTGGGTGACCAGACCTTTCTCTCTGGCTGCCCTTAGCATTTTTTCCTTCATTTCAACCCTGGTGAATCTGACGACTATGTGCCTTGGGGTTGCTCTTCTTCAGGAATATCTTTGTGGTGTTCTCTGTATTTCCTGGACTTGAATATTGGCTAGGTTGGGGAAGTTCTCTTGGATAATATACTGAAGAGTATTTTCCAGCTTGTATTCACTCTCTCTGTCACATTCAGGTACACCTATCAAACGTAGGTTAGGTCTTTTCACATAATCCCATATTTCTTGGAGGCTTTGTTCACTTCTTTTTACTCTTTTTTCTCTCATCTTGCCTTCTCATTTTATTTCATTGAGTTGATCTTCAGTCTCTGATATCCTTTCTTCTGCTTGGTCAATTCAGCTGTTGAAACTTGTGTATGCTTCTCGAAGTTCTCGTGTTGTGTTTTTCAGCTTCATTAAGTCATTTATGTTCTTCTCTAAGCTGTTTATTCTCATTAGCATTTCATCAAACCTTTTTTCAAAGTTCTTAGTTTCTTTGCATTGGGTTAGAACATGTTCTTTTAGCTCAGAGGTTTGTCATTACCCACCTTCTGAAGCCTGTTTCTGTCAATTCATCAGACTCATTTTCCTTCCAGCTTGTTCCCTTGCTGATGAGGAGTTGTGATCCCTTGGAGAAGGAGAGGCGTTCTGGTTTTGGGTGTTTTCATCCTTTTTGTGGTGGTTTCTTCCCATCTTTGTGAATTTATCTACCTGTAGTCTTTGTAGTTGGTGACTCTCAGATGGGATCTCTGAGTTGACATCCTTTTTGTTGATGTTGAAGTTATTTCTTTCTGTTTTTTAGTTTTCCTTCTAACAGTCAGGCCTCTCTGCTGTAGGACTGCTGGAAGTTCACTCCAGGTCCTGCTTGCCTGGGGATCACCTGTGGTGGATCCAGAACAGTAAGAGTTGCTGCCAATTTCTTCTTCTGTTATCTTCATCCCAGAAGAATATCCACCAGATGTCAGCCTGAGCTCTCCTTTGTGAGGTGTCTCTTTGGATATACAGGAGTCAGGGAGCTGCTTGAGGAGACAGTCTGTCCCTTATAGGAGCTAACGTGCTGAGCTGGGAGCTCCGTTGTTTCATTCAGAGCTGCTGGGCAGATACATTTAAGTCTGCTGCAGCGGAACTCATAACCACCTTTTTTCCCAGGTGCTCTGTCCTGGGAAGGTAGGCTTTATTTATATGTTCCTGACATGCTGGTGCCTTTTTTCAGAGATGACCTGCTCAGTTAGGAGGTAGCCTAGTCACAGTCTGCCAGCAGAGGCATTGTTGAGCTGCTGTGGGCTCTGCCCAGCTGCTGTGTGAACTTCCTTGCAGTATTGTTTACAGAGGTATAGTTAGAACTGCCTTGGTGATGGGGGTCTGCCTCGGTAATGGCGGACTGCCTCGGTAGTGGTGGACTGCCTCGGTAATGGCGGATGCCCTTCACCCCACAGAGCTGGATGGTCCCAGGTCCAGCTGCGCTTGCTGCAAAACTCTCAATCCAGAGCATTTGAGATTGCTGGTCTTTGCAGGTGTGGGACCCACCAAGCCAGATCACCTGGCTCCCTGTTTCAGACCCCGTTTTTTCAGTTGAATGGGTGACTCTGTCTTCCAGGCGTTCCAGGTGCCAGTTGAAACGGCCACCCAGATTTGTGTGAGTTTTTGTGTGGAGACTCACTGCGCCGGCTGAACCAGCCATGCTGGAAACTCGTGATGCTTCTCAGTCTGGGAGTCTCCTGGTCGGTGGGCAGTAATAACTCATTTGGAAATGTGATGATCACTCACCGTCTGTCTTGTTCTCACTGGGAACTGCACTCCAGAGCTGTTCCTATTCGGCCATCTTCAGCCTCATTCATATCTTTCCATGAACACCCACCAACTTTTCCCTTTGAATAGCTTTCTAAAGCTCTATTTTTAAGCCTTGCAATGACTTAACAAATTGCATGTTAGAAAGCTTGTTACCAATTTAGACTCCCCTGTTATATTTTGAAATAATTTGGTCTTCATCCCCATCCCCATTTCCTGGCAAAAAGCTCCTAAAACCCTTGGAATCTCCAGAGTACTAAGAGTGTCATTTGTGTGCTAATGAAATGACTGGTGGCTGGGGACCCTAGAGAGATCTGGCCACCAGAAAGAGAGAGGCAGGATTGGGGGGTTGGGACTTCCAGCCCCACCTGCCAACCTCTGGGAAGAGGAGAGGGGCTGAAGTTTGAGTCGATCACCAATTGCCAATGATGTGATCAATCATGCCTATGTCGCCTCAGTGAACACCCACAAGGACAGCAATTGGAGAGCTTCCAGATAGCTGAACACGTGGAGCCTGGAGGGCAGTGCGCCTGGGCTGGGTGTGGGAGCTCTGAGGCCCTTCCCAGATGCTTCATCTTGTGCACCTCTTCCATCTGCCTCTTCATCTTCATCCTTTGAAATATCCCTTGTAATAAATGAATAAGTATAAGTAAAGTGCTTCCCTGAGCTCTGTGAGCCACTGTAGCAAATTAATCAAACCCGAGGAGATCCTGGGAACCCTCATTTGCAGCCAGTTGGGCAGAAACACAGGTCACAACCTACTACTTGTGACTGGCATCTGAAGCGGGGGCAGTCTTGTGGAACTGAGCCCTTAAACTGTGAGATCTGACACTATCCAAGTAGACAGTTTCAGAACTGAATAGAATGAGGAGACATCCAGCTGATCGCTGCTGAAGGAGTGGTTGGTGTGGAAAAACCACTGCACATTTTAGTGACCAGTCATCAGAGAAATACAGTTATCCTTTGGTATCTTCAAAGGGATTGGTCAGAGAACCCCTCCTCTGGAAGAGTTTTGGTGATTTGGACACCAAAATTACCTTGAAAGTGTAGTATTTGCATATAATCTACACACATCCTCCACATGCTTTAAATCAGGGGTGTCCAATCTTTTGGTTTTCCTGGGCCACATCGAAAGAAGAATTGTCTTGGGTAACACATAAAATACACTAATACTAATGATAGCTGATGAGCCTTAAAAAATCACACACACAAAAAATCTCATAATGTTTTAAGAAAATGTACAAATTGGTGTTGGAGGGTCAGCCACAGATTGGACAGGCTTGCTTTAAATCATCTCTAGATTACTTATATCTAATACAATGTAAATACTACGTAAATAGTTGTATTGTTTAGAGAATAATGACAAGAAAAAAAAAGTCTGTTTAGTACAGACACAATCATTCTTTTTCTCAAATGTTTTTGAATTGACATTGGATTAATCCACGGATGCAGAACGCATGGACGTGAAGGAGTGACTGTATTCTGTGTGGATTGCTGTGCGAGAATGGGAAAAACACACTTTGGTTTGGCTTTCTTTGCATCCTTACAACTCCAGAGATCACATGTGTGTGTACATAGATTATTATGCCTCTGTGATTTTTGATGATGTTTTATTTTTTCAAATTAGGAGAAAGGTTATTTGAAAATATATTCAAGAGCTTAAAGATTTTTTAAAATCTTTATTGACTTTTATTTTTCTAAGAATTGACTACTTACTGCTCTTGATAGCAGTGTGAACACCAGCAAAGCAGTCACCTGATAAACCATGTGGTTCATGCATTGGAAAGGAGAGCTTTAATTCTTGTGAAGGACTGCAGCTCACAGGCTGGGAAGTGTAGCCTCTGGCTCTGCCAAGAGCAAGTGCTTCGAGGGAGGGGTGAACGGAGTAGGAATTTATGCTGAGTGGGGTGACTGAACATACATATTCCGTAAGCTAGAGGAGGAGTCATGAATATTTACGAAAGGAGAAACGTGAATGTGCCACTGAGTTTCAGGTCTCCTCGTGGGTCACGTGTTTTAAAAAATGGCAGCATTAGCATACTCGGGGGTGGAGTTTTTAGCCTCTGACATCAAAAGGTGAAGCAGGGGCCACTGACCACTCACTGTGCGTCCTCTGTGAGCCAGGCAAAACTGGTTCAGAGACAGTGGTCCGTTCTAGGAAGGTTGCACTTGAAGCTGATGACTGTCACCCCAAAACTGCAAAGGGGGAGGGGGAGTCCCGCCACGGCCTCGGACGACTGGCTAAAGGTTGAGTCCTGTGTTTCTTGTTTGCCAGAGCTGGTTTCTGCTTACTCCTTAGGAAAGAGTTCTGGTTAAACGTTAGTATGGAAGGGACATGCTGAAGTATGTCACCTCCCATCCCAGCATGGCCAGGAGCTCAGTTTTTAAGGTTTCTCTGGGGTCCCCTTGGCCAAGAGCAGTTCTGTCAGTCAGTTGGGGGGACTTAGGATTTCATTTTTATTTCTCAGGTCAATTTAACAGACCTCGCGTCTTTAAAGTAAGCATGGTCAGATCTAAGAACTTGGCGTGTGAGCACCACTGGAACATCGCAGTCTGCTGCCACGATGCTAAGTGCTGTAAGAAAATTAATAACTTAGAGGTAAGATCTGACCTCCATGAAGATGAGAATCCTGAAGACACTGTAACTCTAAAGAAAGGGGCATGTGTCCCGGTGGGGGCAGGCACCGTCCATTTCAGGCCGCAGTGCAGGCATGCCAGTGTTTTTCAGAAGTCGGCCTGGTGACCTGTCCTGTCAGTTGAGACTCCAGCTCAGGGAAAGACGGAAAACCGGAAGACAGCACCTCCTGGCCGGAATCCCAGCGTCAGTTTGAGGGAGATGAGATGAGAAGGAACAAAATTGTTGCAGCAAAAATAATAGATTCTCCACTTCCCTACACAGGAGGAAGTTCCCACACCTTGATAGGCAGCAGCTCCCCTTCTTGCCCACCTCGGCACAGGCGGTCACATTCCCCACCTGTCTGTTGCGGGAGGGTGCAAGAGTGCGGCACGGTCCAAGTGGGGGCATCCACAAGACCCTGCTCCAGCCCACCGAGTGCTGGTGACAGCAGCGTCCCCTCTCGGCCCTGGCCTGAGGTCCTCACCCCTTCTTCAGTTCTCCCTCTCAGGCTTCTATCATCTCATGGCTTTTCTTCCAATCCCTCCTCTTCTTTCTTTTTGATGATGTTTCAAACGAGTCACCATTGCAAGACAACTGTAGACTTGCTTCCAAATGCAGAGGGTCAGAGAGCCCTGGGTCTGCCCACAGGTAGTCTGTAGCAGGGCAGACCTGTGCCTCTGATGGCCCAGGGGGAGGTCACAGTTGCCGCTTCTGTCCTTCTCCATGCTCCTGTGACACGATTAGAACAAAGCCTGACTGCCGTGACGAAGAAGAGGCAAACTCGTGCTGGTGGGTGTCTCGTCCAGAGCACATCAGTCATCCCGTGAGCTGGCAGAGCCAATGGGCAGACACACAGGATGAGGTTGCAGGAAGACGCTCTCCTGCAGCAGATCCCAGGAGACAGAGACCCCGGCAGATGGCCCGAGACAGCTCCCACCTGCACCTCCGGCACCCGCAGGCAGACAGAACACTCCTGTGAGAGGGGACGGGACAAGTCTGGGGGCCTTGGAGGACTGTGGGAAGAGCTGCAGAGGGTGTGATCCAGGTTCACTAGCGACCACTCCAAAGGAGGCCTCCCACTGCAGGGAGGGCAGCAGAGACCATCGCTGCCCCGCCCATGAGGAACATTTGGCCTGGAGTATTTGCTACTTAGTAAGAACCTCCCAGTTACCTGTTGGTATGTTTTTAACTAATGTGAGAAGCAGAGACTGGGCTGTTTGTTGAGTATTATCAGTCTGGATATTTTTTAGGTCAACTGTACATGTTCATAACATGGGTAGGGATGGAGGCTGTCCTCATGCATGGCTGCTATAAAGGTCACGAGCAATCGAAAGTAAAAATAATTATTTCCATTAACTGGGATATTATCTTAGGATGAAAGTGGAGAATGTATGCTCTGAACATGTAAAAGGAGGGGTTGGTTCACAGCTCTGCCTTCTGATATTTTGTTTGTTTGGAGCAGGTGCTCGATCCTATGGGTAGAAAACAGGCTTAGTGGAGTTAAGTAATTGTCCAAAATCATGCTTCTTTGGCCAGGTGTGCAGTGGCTCACGCCTGTAATCCCAGCATTTTGGGAGGCCGAGGTGGGCGTATCACCTGAGATCAGGAGTTCAAAACCAACCTGGCTAACATGATGGAACCCCATCTTTACTAAAAATACAAAATTTAGCCAGGAATGGTGGTGCACACCTGTAACTCCAGCTTCTAAGGAGGCTAAGGCAGGAGAATTGCTTGAACCCAGGAGGCAGAGATTGCAGTGAGCCGAGATTGTGCCACTGCACTCCAGTCCAGACAACAGAGCGAGACTCCATCTAAATAAAAAAAAAAAAAAAAAACAGCTGGGGGGCTGGGCACGGTGGCTCACACCTGTAATCTCAGCATTTTGGGAGGCAGAGGCGGGTGGATCACCTGATGTCAGGGGTTCAGGACCAGCCTGACCAACATGGTGAAACCCTGTCTCTACTAAAAGTAGAAAAATAAGCCGGGGGTGGTGGCACACGCCTGTAATCCCAGCTACTCGGGAGGTTGAGGCAGGGGAATTGTTTGAACCCAGAAGGCGGAGGCTGCAGTGAGCCTAGATCCTTCCATTGCTCTCCAGCCTGGGCAACAAGAGTGAAACTTTGTATCAAAAAATAATAATAATGCTGCTTCTTACCCTTTGACTAGAATTCAAACCCGAGCAGGCTTGAATAAGAGCCCAAATTTACACTGGTTATGCGGAGTTGGGTGTTGGTTTTGTTTAGTTCTCGTTACTATGAAAAGATATCTTACACTCACTAGGGTACATAGACTCTATTTTTATATTCTAAAAATTATAATGAAAGGTACATGCATGCCTTGTCACCCACTGGAGATATGCCCCAGTCCACCTGCCTTTGTAGCTCTGATTTCACACCCCAGCTGCTACACTCACGTCACAGTGCGTAGAAGAACTTCGGTTCTTTTTTGTGTGAGAGTTGATCTTTTGCAAAGGCTGACGGGAAGTGGATGACCAAGAACTGTTTCATGTAAAGGAGAGAGAACGGTAATTGATGGATCAAGGCTGAGCGCACGGCAGGGAGGAAGGATGGAGGGCGTGGGTGAAGGGAAGGTCACCATCGCAGAGTCGGGGCCATTTCAGACAAGATGCCCAGAGGTGTAAGAACTCCGACAGGAAGCTGTGCTGTGTGCCACATGCCTCTGCAGGCTGCAGCCCAGTTTGGGTCTTACCGGTCTGTGCATCGTGATATCGAGTGAGCTTATCCTCACCAGACTGCAATTCCTGTGAGTTTTTCTCTTCTCCTTGGAGTCTGATTGTGTTGGTTCTAAAGTGGCTTTCTAGCTGGGACTCTGGGGTGAGATGTCACCAGCCCAAGGCTGTTGGAAGGCAAATCAGGATGTGGGGTGTGGGCTGGGCTGACTGCAGGACCGGACTGAGCATTGGACCCTCAGGGTGTCACCCTGGGGCCAGGGTGGGCTTTGGGGGGAGCACAGCCCTGAGGGCAGGTGCCTGCCTCTGCTTTGTCCTTGCTGGTCACCGTGGAAGGGAAGGGGCCGCCGAGTGGTAGCTCCAGGTGGGGTTTGCCCTCCAAATTCCAGGCCTATAATTTGTCTGGCACATATAACCCCTCGTTTGAGGCTTAATTTGTTCCGTAACCCTTGGGTTTGAGAGATCTTAAAAAACTTTTATCGTCATCATATTGTACAAGTGAACAAAAAATTGAGCATAAACTCCACAGTTTGATGAGTTTTTCCCCCTTTTGGTGTCTTGATTTCAAGGACTCTGCTAAACATATGGGTTAGTATCAGGTCTGTTTTTCAGACATTCACTCAACCAGGAGAAGCAGGCCGTGGCCCTGCCCAGCCAGGGACATAATAGATGTGAACCTCAGGTGGCTGCAGGTCCAGGCAGGTGGACACGGGAGCCTGCGGTGCCGGCTGAAGAGGCTGAGACTCGGAGGACACCCAGACTCCTCCTTTTCTCTGCTTAGGATGCTGCGTTCTCTAACCAGGCATGGCTGTTGGTTCTGTCCTCTGCCTGCCTCACAACCCCAGCGAGACCCCTTCCAGATTGTCCTCCCGGGAGATGAGTGAGCCTGGAGAGAAGGGCGGGTTACCAGAGCTGCAGGTGCAGCTTGTCTTGCAGCAAGGAGTCCTGGGCCAAACTAAGCGGGGCAAGCAGTGGCACTGAGTGTCCCTTCGCGTGATTGGTTTTGTGCATTGAAGAATCTGCAGCCTGGAAAACAAGTGGCAGAAATCTGAATGCAGCATGGTCACGGACACTGGCTGGCTGAGGACTTCGAGACCATTCTGGTACTTTCTCAAGGCTTCTGTTCCCTTACTGGTGCAATTAGAGTTGACACCGGACATACCCTAAGGTCACCTGATCCCCGTCTCTCCTATGGATTCACTGCTACCTGGAGTCAGGAGGAGGAGCAGGAGCCAGTCAAATCCTTTAGGGCTTAAATTCTCATGGACCAACATGTTAACAAGTGCAGCCGTCCCAAGCTCATCATGACTGTGGTGGGCAGAGCAATGCCCTCCAAAAGCTGTTCCCATTCCAGGCCCTGAAGTCTGTGACCGTGTTCCATATGTGGCACTGGGGATGTGCCCCTGCGTGGAGATGCAGCTCTAGAGAAGATGTCCTAGATCTCACCTGTGGATCCAAGATGATCACAAGGGCTCCTGTAAGGGGCAGGCAGGAGGGCCAGGTCATAGAAAGAGAGGTGGGAGTGATGCGGCTGCGAGCTGGAGAATGTGGGCAGCTTCTAGAAGCTGAGATGGTGAGGAACAGTCTCCCCTGGAGCCCCTAGAAAGTACCGCAGCCCTGCAGACAACATGACTTTAGCCAGATAGACCCATGTGGGATTTCTTACCTCCAGAAGTGCAGCACAAACATATGTGGGTTTTCCTTGTTTTGTTTTTCTTTTTGAGACAGAGTTTCTCCTCTTGTTACCCAGGCTGGAGTGCAATGGCGCAATCTCGGCTCACCGCAACCTCCGCCTCCCGGGTTCAAGCAAGTCTTCTGCCTCCCTCTGCCGAGTAGCTGGGACTACAGGCGCGCACCACCACGCCCGCTAATTTTTATATTTTTAGTAGAGATCGGGTTTCACCATGTTGACCAGGATGGTCTCGATTTCTTGACCTCGTGATCCACCCGCCTCGGCCTCCCAAACATATGTGGTTTTAAGCCAGTTTGTGGTATTCAGCCAGAGCAGCAATGAGAAACAGACACAACTTTCGTGTGATTCCTGGACAGGCCACATGGCTCAACGCTTCCCACTACTTCCTGGCTCTGTTTAGTTGACTGCAAGACACAATGGGGCCAGACCCCTGCCGTTGTCAGAGTGTGGTCCCCAAAGGCATGTGTCGGAAACTTGGTCCCCAAGGCAACAGTGTTAAGAGGTGGGACCTTTTATTTTTTTAAATAAAAAGGTGCCGTGAGGAAGGGCTGAAGTAGGTGGAATCTTTAAGAAAAGGTGATCAGGCCATGAGGGCTCTACCCTTGGGAACGATCTTGGGAGGGGGTTAGTTATCGTGGAAGTGTGTCTCTCTCTCTGTCTCTGTCCTCTCCCTCCCCCTCTTTTTGACCTTCCACCATGGGATGACGCAGCAGGAAAGCCTTTTCTTACCAGGTATCAGCACCTTAATACTGGACCCATCAGTCTCAAGAACAGTGAGACATGCATTTCTTTATAAATCACCCAGTCTATGTGGTACTCTGCTGTAATAATGCAAAATGGGCTAAGACAATGCATCATGTTTTATAAATAAATTGCATTTGTGGGGTGCTTTTGTCTTTCCAGCTCTCCGGCAAAACACAGCTGTTCAGGCCTCCTTCTGTCTGCAGGCCCTCTGAAAAGCCATCTCAAAATATGCCAGAGTATCCTTTTTTCTTTTTTTCCTGAGTCCTTTTTTCCAATGCACCAAAGTATATTTTGAGATAAAATATTTTGGTTTTCTCCACTCCTCACTTTGAAACTTCAAAAGTTTCACATATAAAAAGGCAAGTTGATACCTTTGGAGAGATTTGGGTTAGAGTTTGTTAGATGAGAGATAGGCAAAGTAGAGAAATGACAAATTTAAATGAACAGAAAAGAACAAATTTATTTTGTCTAGATCTTCTTGAGACATTGCCATGGAAACAGAAGAAAAACAAAGGTTGATGTCTTGAACAGTCTATAGACTAGTTTTTCCAGAGTTGATGAAGCATCTTCAAATTGCAGTGGTAATCCGACATATTTTCTATGTATTGGTTTGAATCAGGTGTTCCAACAAACTTTCTGAGTAGTCTATACATCAACAGGCCGTTTACATGCAACGTTGCTATAACGATTTCTCTGAAAGTTTGTATCAAGTTTTCTAGCCTCAATTTGCAGGGTTTTAAGAAAAGCACAGTTTTTTATTTCCAATGAATCCAGGTCAGAAAAATAGGAGAAAAATTGGAAAACATTAGCTTGGAGACTTGTGGCCAGAAAAGAACCCAGGATTCAGTCCCAGTTGTAGACAAATAATTAAAACTGAAAAACAATGGACAGGGCTAGGAGATAATTATGGGTATACTACAGTTTTCTTCTGAAACATAATTTTTCTCTCTCCAGTCCCTCATTTCTAACAAAGGCAAATCACAATAAGACAAATTTGTTCACAAAATAAGTCTTAGTTTCATTATAATTGGCCTGGTTGTTTAAATAAAGTACAGAAAGAATGGTGATTGGCCATTCTTTGAAGTTGGCCTTGCTGGAAGTTTTTCATAAGGAATTTCACATCAGACTTTTAAAATCCTCTAAAGGCCAGGAAGCCATGCCAAGGGTCTGCCATCAGACTGTGCCTGTAATGCCTGTACAAACTGGGTGAATTCCTCTCCTCTGGAGGTCCCAGTATATCTTGAGGTTCTTGGGCCCATCAGAAAGTGACATTCTTTACTTACTGCAAGGTTCAGAACCTTGTAAGGGAACTGCGTAGACAAGGTATCAGGTCAGTCTTTCCACAAAGATGTTTATTAGCTCTATGAAATCAACTTGAGTTCTTTCAAATCATCTCATCATATCTGAAAATATGCCATTCTAGTCAAAACCTTGGTAAAATAGCCAGTGTCTCCAATTATGTCCTGTTACTTAAAAAAAAAAATTATTATTGAACTTATGCAAATAACTATATTGATATTAATTTAAAAATACTTACAAATAGTTTCCAAATTCTGGAGAAATCTGGTAGAAAGAGAGATAAATGTTTCAATTTTGTTCAATTGTTAAAAGCTACAGATGGCTTAAGAGAAAAGAAAAGTTTTCTTGACTCTGGAAAACAAAGCATAAAAAGAATCCACAATGTTTCACACCAAAAAAGTCAAGAAAAAAAATTTCAGCCCTCTATCAGTTCAGTCCCATGTAATTAACTCTTGTTCTGCTTGATGTTGGGTCAGCAATCTTCAGGAAGCCATCATCTTTTTTTATCAGAGTTCTGGAAGTTTTTGCATAGTTCAATGGAATAATACTCAAAGTTATCAGAAATCTGTATCCACGAGTACTTGTCAAGGTCTTTTTAATAAATTTCCCTGAAGAATAAGAAAGCTTTTGACTACAGTAAATCATAAACTGCTTTCTGAGAAGAGCCAAATTAAAACAATAATTGTCTGTGGATGACAAAAGACTTAAAATATCCACAGTTGAAGACACAAATGACAAGAAAATTTGGTTATTTCTGTGACACTCTGCAATTTAATATAATACATAATTATTACTGACAACATATGCCAAGACATATCAGAATTTTAGTAATCCCATACCATTTGGGAACATATATTAATACCACATTTTTATAACTACCATTCAAATAAATTTAAATAGAATTTCTTATTTGGCCATGTTTTCCATATTATTTTTGCATAACAAATAAGCCTAATATGTCACTCTTGGACTTCCAGGAGACCTTCATGGAAAAATACTTACTTTTATAATTTGAAATTAGATTTTTGGAAGTTTCCCAAATATCAACAGTTTAAAACACTTGATAAAAACAGGACAGATAACAAGCCACTATAAAGTAATAGTCATTCATTAGCGATGATTATCCCAAGTGATAATGTAAAGATTTTGAAAACCAAAAACTTTTACTCCTTGATAGAAAGCAGACTCTGTTTCCCAGACAATCAAAAGACCTAGTGAAGACAGCATGAAGCAAACAAAATCCGTCTCTCCAGGGATTTTTTGTGCAGTTTACTTACAAGGTAAACAAAAATCATTTACTGTCTCTTATTGGACCACTGAATCTTTATTTTAAAACAAAGGTACCCCCCCTCCAAGTGGCTCATCAAAATCAATAAGGCTTGATCAAGAGTATGAATTAACCATAAAATCTTATTCAAAAGAGAAAACCAAATTCTGCCTTTATAACAGTGTATTAATGCTAAAGCTAGTTTTAATAAAATATTATAAATAGATCCGTTCAATCTCAGTTTTGATCACACAAAATAAGATTTTCATAAACATTTTAGAACCTCTTGCAATTTTTCTATTTTTTTTTTTTTTTTTTTTTTGCCCAACTATCCGTTCAGTTTTATGACCTTAAAATGCCTAACAGAGACAGTATAAAACTGCCTAATTAGACCCAGGCAAAAAATGTCTAAATTAAATTCTGAAGATGTTTCTGTTTTATTTACTTTTCTTTCATTTTCATATTTATTTTTAGAGACAGGGTCTCACTTTATTACCCAGGCTTGAGTGTAGAGGTGCAATCACAGCTCACTGCATTCTCCAACTCCTGGATTGTAGCTGAGACTACAGGCATGTACCACCACACCCAGCTAATTTTTTTATTTTTATTTTTTTGTAGAGATTGGAGTTTTGCTATATTGTCCAGGTTGGTCTCAAACTCCTGGCCTCAAGTGATTCTCCTGCCTCAGCCACCCAAAGTGCTGGGTTTACAAATGTAAGCCACCATGTCTGGCCCTTCTATTTTATCGCAGCAACAACTTAAAATCTATCTTTATGACGGGCACAGTAGCTCATGCCTGTAATCCCAGCACTTTGGGAGGCTGAAGCAGGTGGATCACTTGAGGCCAGGAGTTCAAGACCAAGCTGGCCAACATGGTAAAACCCCATCTCTATCAAAATACAAAAAAAAAAAAAAAAAAAAAAAAAAAAAAAGGCCAGGAGTTATGGCACGTGCCTGTAATCCCAGCTACTTGGGAGGTTGAGGAATGAGGATCGCTTGAACCTTGAAGGCAAAGGTTGCAGTGAGCTGAGATCACACCACTGCACTCCATTGTAGGTGACAGAGTGAGACTCTGTCTCAAAAGAGAAAAAAAAGAAGATAAACTTTTTTTCTTTTAGAGACTGAGTCTCACTCTGGCACCGAGGCTGGAGTACATGGCGTGATCACAGCTCACTGCAGCCTCGACTACCCTGGCTCAAGAAATCCTCCCAGCTCAGCCCCCTGAGGCTTGTATTTGTGGCGTGGGCCACAGCACCTGGCTAATTTTTGTATTTTTGTAGAGACAGGATCTCACTTTGTTTTCCAGGCTGGTCTTGAACTCCTGGACCCAAGTGATCCTCCTGCGTTAGCCTCCCAAAGTGCTGGGATTACAGGCAATTAGACCATTGAATCTTTTTTTTTAAACAAAGATACCCCCCCCCCCCAAGTGGCTCACCAAAATCAATAAGGCTTAATCAAAATTATGACTTAACCAAGGACACACGAGGCATCTCCAAAGAGGTGCACAGCAGTCCTCACTGGATCCAGAACCACCTCAGAGACAGCTCAAAGAAGGGAAAGTTTTGGTAGCCACAAATGGGGTACAACTCACATCTGCCAGCCATATATTACAGGGTCTCAGCCTTTCCGCTGACCGTCTACTCACAAAAGCTTAAGAGCCCCGCGTACCCCTCAGACAGGAGAGGACAGAAAACTGTCTATGGAAGAGGAAAGGATCAATGACAAGTGGATACACCACAAAGTCAACAGTCACACAAATATCAAACCAAAAGGGACTGGTTTCCTGCCCCTGCACCCAGGCTGTGGCAGTGAAAGTGCCGAATTTTAACTACAAGACGGCAAGGTGGAGTGGCTGTCACTGCAGACTCCACAGGGGACCCAGGGCACACGATTGGAGCATACGAAGGATTTTAGCTTCGTTTCAGCTCAGACTTTTGCTCTTTAATCTTGTCAAGAGACGTTCTAAGGCAAGTCATGACACTATTATGTGTCTTTTAATTTAATCTTCCCATGAATATAAATAAGGCAGTTGTTTAGAATAAGAAATCTCTAAACTGTTTTTTGTAATTTAGAGGTCTTTGTAACGTCAAGAATCCATCTTTTGGCGGCTGATGACTAGAATTTCCAATAATGTACTTATTCTAATGGGAACTCCATCCCACAGCCTCTTCATGGAAAGCCCCAGATGTGATTTTTCAGGTTTAGAGTAAGTTATTGCCATTTAAGAAAGACTTCTTTCCTGAAGAGGGTATAGAATAGGCAATTCCAAAGATCCCTCCAGCAAAATTCACTCCCAGAAACAGGCTCAGATATCAAGAGCCCTTTTTTTTTTTTTAAATTTTAACTCACAGTTTTTATTGGTTGAAGTAATGAAATAAAAATTAGCTCCTTAGTTCCTATTTCTCGTCTATTGTTTTTCTTTCTTTTTTAAAATTTAATTTAATTTAATTTAGTTGTGAATTCCAGGATGCACGTGCAGGACATGCAGTTTTGTTACATAGGTAAACGTGTGCCCTGGTAATTTGCTGCACCTCTCAACCCGTCACCAGGTATTAAGCCCCACACGCTTTAGCTATTTATCCTGATACTCTCCCTTCTCCCCACAGACAGGCCCCAGTGTGTGTTGTTCCCTCCCTGTGTCCATGTGCTCTCATTGGTCAGCTCTCACTTATAAAGGAGAACATGTAGTATTTGGTTTTCTGTTCCTGTGTTAGTTTGCTGAGGATAATGGCTTCAGCTCCCTTCATGTCCCTGCAAAGCAAGAGACTCTTGTTGCCGCACATGGTTAGAGATGTTATTTGCACACACAGTGCCTCTGGTGAGCCACACACTTCTGAGGGACACCTGTCACAGACCCCTTAATCCTGACACGGGGCAGCTCTCCGTGTCAGGATTAAGAATGGGCCTTTCCCAGGGCTAACCAGGCAACAAGGGCCAAACCACAAAAATTCCTTCTAGATGGGACTTCTTATTAAGACAAACTTCCCCAACAGCTGGACACATTCAGAACAAAAAGTATGGTGCTTAAAACCTTGTGTCTCAGGTTCCCAGGCATCTTCAGACTGAACACCTGATGTGACCCAAAAATCACACCCCAGATGGAGGAAACAAGAGACAGTGCTCCCACTTGTCACAAGCCAAGCTCTCCAGGGCATGAACAAGACTAGACGGAGCCTCATCGTCTTCTATTTTGTTTTTGGTTGTTGTTTTGAGATGGAGTCTCTCACTCTGTCACCCAGGCTGGAGTGCAGTGGTGCGATCTTGGCTCACTGCAACCTCCTAGGTTCAAGCAATTCTCCTGCCTCAGCCTCCTGAGTAGCTGGGATTACAGGCGCCTGCCACCACACCTGGCTAATTTTTGTATTTTTAGTAGAGATGGCGTTTTACTATGTCGGCCAGGCTGGTCTTGAACTCCCTACCTCAAGTGACCTGCCCGCCTTAGCCTCCCAAAGTGCTGGGATTACAGGTGTGAGCCATTGCACCCAGCGTGGCTTCTATTTTGAGGACCCACAGAAATGTTGGAACGCCCATCTGATCACAGCCGCAGACTGGTGCTCCACAGAGTCAGCCTGAACCATGGGCTGGCAGGATCTTCGGCCCCGGTTCTACCCTACAGGGCCCCTCTTCAGGACAGAACAACACAGGAAGACCAAGACATAGGACAAGAATCTTCCTGGAAGGAAGGGCATTAAACAGTATGAATATTCACACCAAAAAGTACACGAGGCGCTGCACCCAGCACTGTTCACACAGACCCTTTCTTCCACTCGTAAACATCTTGCAGAGGAAAATGCCTGGTTTTTACCATCTGCTCGACCAGATTCCACAGAGATACCACCCAGAAGCCTGGCTGGTAAGAATTTCTTACCATTCTGCCCGCTTGTCAGGTCCTGGGTCCCCTGACTGCAGCTTCCAGAAGAACAAAGCATCTTTGGTATTCTGTTCAGGACACAAAAATCGTAGGGGCCAAGGGAAAACCTCCCCTTTGCCCTTGGAAGTTTCACTAAAATATCAACTCACAAAAGGCAGATTAATTGGAGAAATGGCATGCACATTTACTAATGTGCACATGGAGAAGAACCAGTGATGACTGCAACCCCGCAATGGGGTGCAGAAGCTTATTTACCGCCTTGTTACAGAAGGAACGGGCTTGGATCATGGCAAGACAGGTTAGGGGAGCGGGAGGAGGAGGCCTGGCTAGCTAAGTGGTCTCGGAATGCAGATAGAAGCGCACAGACAGCAGCCTTCAGAGAGAATAGACTGGAAATGTTTCTTTCTGATGGTTAAACATGTCACACTCTGAGTGAATCCTTCCCAGATCCACACAAGGGAAGGCTTCAGAGGAAACTTGCCTGCACCAGTGCGAATTCTCTACAGAAGCAAACCTTCCCCTCAAAAGACAGCTTTGCAGGGCTGCCTCTGTTTGCAGGCCCCTCTAAATGGCCATCTCAAAATATGTCCAAGTATATTGTGGGGTGAAGTATTTTGGTTTCCTTCAACTACTGCCTTACTATTTAGTTCAATATCATTTCTTTTAGCCATGAAACTCTCCAAGTCGTTTTTTGTCTGAAAAGGTTTTGATTCAATTCGTCATCTTGAGTGATCCCCGTGTCAGGAGAGAAATCTTGGTTGACAGTTAAATTTTCTTAGTATATTAAAGAAACCTCCGCTCAGCGTGGAGGCTCATCCCTGAAGTCTCAGCACTTTGGGAGGCCAAGGTGAGTGGATCGCTTGAGCTCAGGAGTTTGAGACCAGCCTGGGCAACATGGCAAAGCCATGTCTCTACAAAAATTAGCCGGGCATGGTGGTGCATGCCTGTAGTCCCAGCTACTCAGGAGGCTGAGATGGGAGGATCCCTTGAACCCAGGAGGTAGAGGTTGAAGTGAGCTGAGATCACGCCACTGCACTGCAGCCTGAGTGACGAAATGAAAACTCTGCCTCAAAATAAATAATAAACAAACAAATAAATAAACAAATAGATAAATCTGTCCATGGTTGTGTGGCTGTTGAGATGTCTACCTTGCCTACATTTATTTCTTTAATTTTTCCTATCTCTTATTTCGATGTAATTTCAGACATTTTAAAAGTTGCAATAGTAGTACTAAAATTTCCATCTATGATTCCCTCAGATTCCTCTCATATTCACATTTGACTACAGTTGCTGAATGCTCTTCTCCTGGTGCAGATGTAGCATATATAGATATTTTCCTAGACCCTATGAGGGTCAGTTGCAGTTACTTTGCCTGCAAGTATTGAGTGTGTATTTCTGAAACCAAGGGCAACTCTTACATTACCACAGTACAGTGATCAAAAACAGGAAATCTTCATTGACACAATACAGTTCTCAGACCTTCAGATCTGCTTCAGATTTTGCCAGCTGTTCCAATACTGTTTTTATAGCGGGAGAAGATCCTGAACCATGTCTTCACTGAGTTTTCTCATCTGGAACTGTTCTGCAGTCTCTCTGATTTCACGCTATTGGCGTGTTTCAAGATCCAGGCTAGTCATTTAATAGAACGTCCCTCCATTTGGTTGCCTGATAAATCCTCACGCTGAGAATCAGGTTTTACACTCTCAGCAGGAACACTACAGGCAGGATGCCAGGATTTTTCAGCACAACTACTGACAAGAAACAAGAAGCCATTTTGTCCCCTGCTGAGGGTGAGGTGGGCTTTATCCCTCGACTGCAGCCACCTGGGTAAGCAGTGTTTTATAAAATTGTACTTTCTCCACTGTGACCTTCTCCCGTTTCCATTTCTGAGTGCAAACTCTCTTGTGGGCGGAGACTTTTGAGACTCTGGGTCTTACATCAGTTTTGGCTGATTCACTTCAGGGTCACAACATTTCTTCTGCATGTTATCTACTTTCATTCATTTTTGGAGCTCACTGTGGTTCTGGAATCTAAAGCTCAATCATTTTCATCAATTCCAGAAGTTCCTTAGCCGTTATCTCTTTGAACAGAATCGTTCTTTCATTATCTGCATTTTCTCCTTTTGTAATTATTGTAAAGCGTGTTTTGCACATTCTCATTTCAATTCTCCAGTCTCCTGATGATCTTTCATGGGTTGCAAATCTTTGTTGCTGTGTATTCTAGACAACTCCACAAATGGATATTCTTATCATTTCTATCATCGTTCCAGGCTAATCTGTTGTGTTTTAATTTTTGACTTCACTGATTTCACTATTCACTTCCAGAAGTTTCTCCTTGGTGTTTCAAACAAGCCTGTCTTCTGTGATGGCAATGTGGTATTTTTCTCCTGACTTCAGCCATTCTTACCTATCCTTAATCCTTTTAAACCTAGTTAAAACCTTAATCCTTTTAAACCTAGTTAAAAGATTTCCTAGTTAAAAAATGTGGTATTATACCACATTTGAGGTATAATTGACAAATTGGGGCATAATTGCTTTATTGAAGTATATTTGTCAAAGACTGTACACATTTAAGGTTGATGTGTTGATCACAATGTGATGTTTTGGTATATGTATATATTGTGAACTCATTACCACACTGAGTTAATTAACCAAGCTAATTAACACATCTGTCACCTCACAGAGTAACCTGGTATGTGTGTGATGAAGACCTTAAGATCTGCTCTTAGCAAATGTCAAGTATTCTTAGCTATAGTTCCCATGCTGTATATTAGATTCCAGAACTCATTCATCTTGTAACTGGTTCATATTTATTTATTTATTTATTTATTTTTGAGACAGAGGCTGGCTCTGTTACCCAGGCTGGAGTGCAGCGGCGCCATCTCAGCTCACTGCAACTTCTGCCTCCGGGGTTCAAGCGATTCTCCTGCCTCAGCCTTCCGAGCAGCTGGGATTACAGGCAGGCACCACCACGCCTGGCTAATTTTTGTCTTTTTAGTAGAGACGAGGTTTCACCATGTTGGCCAGGCTGTTCTCAAATTCCTGACCCCTGGTGACCTGCATGCCTCAGCCTCCCAAAATGCTGGGATTACAGGTGTGAGCTACCATGCCCAGCCAGAAGTTTGTACTTTTTGATCAACATCTCCCCATCCCTCCCACTCCCATCGCTGGGGGTGGGGGGTGGAAGGAAGGAGGAGGGAGAGCATTAGGACAAATATCTAAAGCATCTGGGGCTTAAAACCTAGATGACAGATTGACAAGTGCAGCAAACCACCATGTCACATGTATACCCATGTAACAAACCTGCATACTCAGCACATGTATCCCAGAATGTAAAGTACAATTTAAAAACACAAACATAAAAGTAAATTGAGATTAAACAAATAAAATTTCAGTGATGTAAATTGCTGTGTCGTATTATTAGATTACTTTGTAAAACAGAGTATTTTTAATCTATAAAGCTAAAACTAATTATACTAAAATTCTACTGTACACACTGATGATACACTGAGGCAGGATGGAGGATGGGAGCCAGTCACAAATCTTTCGTCCAAATATCTATTACTGTGGATGGCAGTATTACATTATTTTCTATACTTGAATATTTCCTGAAACTAATATTATTAAGGCTATTTGCAGGATTCCTTTTGAGTATCAATCAATGTGGACTTCAGGTAGGGAACTGACTAGAATTTTCAAATATCTGTCCTAACTCTAGGGATTTTCTCCACTTTCTTCAGAAATTACTGAGCCCTGTCAGTAGAGCACAGTTCTACTAGGTAGACGCAGTGCTGCAAAATGTCTCCCTACATAGAGGTTACATTTTAACTGGTATCAATTCTGTCTGTGAATCATTATGTGTTTGAGAGCTCTGGTATAGTGCATGTCCCAAGTGACACTTATTTGCATGCATTGATGTTTGTATCTGGAGGATTTACACCTCATTCAGCTCATGCCTTTGGGAGAATGAGGGAGGCTTAAGGGTGCCCTGTGTAGTCTGTTACAAAGCAACAGGTCATCAATATATTGCACAAGGTGGGGACCCTGGGTGATGGCCAGAGAGTCCACATCACCTTTAAGGGTTTGAGAGAATATGGAGGGGATCCACAATGTCCCTGAGGCAGGAAGTCCGTGGTCATTGTAAATGCAAAGGGAAGCCATGGGTGAGGGACCAGTAGGATTGGGGGAGAAGCCAGGCAGAAGTCATGATGGTCAACTAGGCCGCGTCAGCCGGAACCGAGGTGAGGCATAGCTGGATCAGGGGCGCAGGGTGACAAGGAAGTACAAAAGCATGTATGGCTCTTAGATTTGTACAAATCGATCTATTTGATTGATGACGCTGAGGCAGGAGAATCACTTGAACCCGAGAGGTGGAGGTTGCAGTGAGCCGAGATCGCACCTCTGCACTCCAGCCTGGGCAACAAGAGGGAAACTTCGTCTCAAAGAAAAAAAGGAAAGTCCACCCCGCTGCAAAGCGAATCTACTGCAGGTTGAATTCCTCACCCTGCATCTCCTGAGAGGGGTACCAGCCACAGATGGGAACGGTGTACCCCTTCCATGCAATGTACTCAGGCTCTGCATTCAGGGGCAGTCCAATCTCACTGGCATGGGAAGCCCAGAGACTAGCTGGGACACCTTTTAAGATGGCATAGTTGTGGGTAACCTCTCATATAGGCCCTGAGGAAGGAGAGCTAAGCAGAATCCTGGCACAATTAAGGCCTGAAGAACATCTCAGTTTATAGTGTTACTACTCAGCTATTTCCCTTTATATAATCCTCTATATATAATCACGTTGGTTCTCAGAATGAGTGCCTAAAGAATTTCTTACCACTCAGTTATTTCCATATATATATATATATATATATATATATATATATATATATAACTATATCTTAATTCATAATCGGAGGAATGCCTAAAGTAGACACAGTGCAGAGCATGATTTAAGGGAAACACAGTTATACCAGGACAAGAACCCATGGCCCAGGCGGCAACGTTCAGTATCGTAAAGATACCCCCTGTATGGCAGGCTTGTGGCAAGAGCCACTCCTCCTGATAAAGGAGTTGTAGGACCTTGCTCCAGTTCTTGTGAAGGGCTGCCCTCAGACTGGCAATCCCTCAAGCATCCGAGGGCTCAAAACTCCTCCAGATAATTGCACCTTGGTGACTGTGAACTTTATCAGCTCTTGTTACTGTGCTGCCCGAAAAGCATTCTCCTATAGAACTCATTGGAAGCTGCCAGCAGGTGGCGGTAACCCTGACAGCTCTGTCATTGCTGTGTGACTTAAAGCATCCTCCCATAAATCTTAGAAGTAGCTTGTCCATAGATAGAGGTATTGCACACTGCACCTTCTTCACTGCGCACAGCCCACCTCCATGCCTCGGTGACCTAATGGGGGTGGACCCCTTACTGCACACGGCCCAGTTCCTTGCCCCGATGACCTAATGGGAATGGACCCCTTGCTGCACACTGTCCACCTCCTAGCCTAGGTGACCTAATGGGGGTGGACCCCTTGTTTTATTGCTCACGACCCTATCACTATCCTTAAAGATGATTTCACTCACTGCCCCGCCCCCTAACCTATACACAATAAATACACACGCTTCTGGACACTCGGGGCCTCGCCTGACTTCACTCATAGGTAGTGTGGCCCCCTGAGCCCAGCTGCATTTTCCTTGTACTTCTGTATCCTGTCTCTTTATTCCTCAGACCCTGCGCCTCAGCACAGCATAAGGGACACCCCACAACCCTGTGGGGCCCTCAGCCCTACAATAATCTTTAGAAGAATTTAAATCAAGATGGGTTTTCATGAGAGAGAGTACGAAGGTTGAAGTTTGGTCTGAAGACAGAGAAAAATGGCTTTCTTATTACCTTGTGTGGCAGCATTAAACTGACATCATAAATCTCTACCTAAAAGGTTTGCTGGTGAGGAGTCAGAAACTAGAAAAATGCAGTGGGGATTCAGAGGGCCTGCGGCTACTGGAGTGGCCTGAGACACGGGCAGTGAAGTCGGTTACCAAGAGACTGCAGCAGCTTGAATAGAATCAGAAGGAAGACGCAGAGCTCATTCTCCTCAGCCGATAGCAGAGAGTCACACCTATGTCAATTTTAAAATCCATTTCCGAATCCTCCACTTTAAGAGGCAGGATGTGGAATGCGACTTAGACTCAGCTGACCCCGTCCATCCATGGGGAACTGTCCCACAGAAGGGGAAAAACGAGCCTTCTGAAGGTGCTGGCTTCCAGGGAGGGTTTCTTCCTTGCTTTTTTAAAGTATAGGACAGCAGTTTTTCAATGCCCCAGCTTGTTGCAGTATCTGCAAACTTCCAAAGGCACACTAGAAAAGCCCTGTGGCTGACCGAAAGTACAGGAGGACTTTGAGCGTCTCTTAGAGGCCCGCCTTTGTGTCTAATGATTCAAGCCGCACGGCCAGGACTGTTGATTTCATTTCCTTTTTTCTCTTTTTCCATAAGCTATTTTCAAAGAATCGTGTCGCTGCTTCTATTATAACACTTAGAGGCCGACCAGCCCGACCAACATTTGCTCTTCAAATCAGGAAGAAGATTTCTAACCGGAGCAGAAATGAGACCTCCACGCTTTGGAGCTTCAAGCTGTAACACAGTAGGCCTTCGAACACTTGCATAAATCTCTCAACGAATGCTTCGGAGTGCTCTTCCTCCGGGGCTCTGGTCACCTCTTTCCTCTGTGGTGGGGGGTCCATGAGTCATGTGGCCTGTCTTGTAACTGTGTAGCCAGTCAAGCTCCCCACGAGTGGGGTGATACACGGCCACTCATCTCTCTAAATCTTCTCTAAACTTGGTAGGATCTTCAGAAAGTGGGAGCAGAACGGGCTTTATAATTTAAAAGGTCCACTGCTGTCCAGGGATGCGAATTCTTTGAGGATGGGGTTACTGCACAGGGAGGTCTAGAGCTGAGGGAGTGTGATGACAAGGCCCTGGGGGGGTGGGACAGGGCTCAAGGCACAGCAAAGCCAGCCTCGCTGCATGTCCCTGGAGCCTGTGCCAGGTCTCCTTCCTGGCTGCCAGCTTCTCCACAATGCCCTGCATGCCACGCACTTTCAGATCAGGCCAAAAGCTTGGAAAGGGAAGTTAAGCAGTCAGCTGCCTAAGGGGCTTGGGGGAAGGTTGGGGGAGTCACAGGATTTTGTTAAGGAGGGAGAGGTGGAGGAGATGGGGCTGGCTGCTGGGGAGGAGGGTTCAGACTGGAGATCTAGAAATCAGCATTTCTAGATCTGGTGGGTCAAGGACAGGAGTTGGGGGTACCCAGGGTATAAGTGGGTAGAGAAGGAGGATTTACAGTGGGAGTGGAGTTCAACTTCTGCTCTAGGTCGACTTCTGGTTCCTTAATTTTGCTAAGGGATGTTTTAAGACTAACCATAGTATATGCTGTGTTCCTCAGGCAGTGTGATCTTCCCATAGATGCCAGCAGGCTAGTTGTTTATAACGCGCTCTCTCTAACATGTTTTAAACACAGACCCATCTCTGGCCATGGCCATTTCAGATCTGCACCGGTGCATATGTTCCAGTAGTGCCTGAGTCCGCCTTTCCATGGAAAGGCCAGGAGGTAGCTTTCCAGGCTTAGAACACATCCTTACCAGGAGGCAAGGGGTGTTCCTGCAGTGGGCACAGAAGACGCAACCCGTGATACAAAAATTCACTCTGAGAGATGGATGAAGAAAGCAAAGACCTGCATGGCTGCGTGCAGGTAAGGAAAGTGCTTGTGCAGACCACGCTTCCAGCCTCCCATGGAACCCGAGATGCCTTCTGCTGAGACCAGCTCGGCCGTGGAGATCCCAACCCAGGCGGCGCTGAAGGAATTAAGAAACAGACACAGAGACAGAGATCAAAAAGGTGTGGGATGACAGGGAGACCTCAGTATTCCAAGCTGAGAGGCTCAAACAGAGTTTGCCCCCCACATTTATTGACAGCAAGCAAATGATCATCATCGTTTAACTAAAAGTATTCTTTGCAGGGAACAAAGCATTCTTTACTAGAGGCAAGAAACAGGCTCTGATGTACTCATCTACTGCAGCTAGAACATGTCGTTAAGGCACGTGTGGCTCGTGCTATTGTTTATGGTTCAGAAGCGCCCCAAGAGGTCTTCCGCCCAAGAGTGGGTTAGGTATTTCTTTCCCTTGCTCCAGTAAACCAACAACCTCTAGCAACGTGTGTCACTGCCATCACAAGGATGTCACAGTACAATAGATAACCTGTTTATGGCCAGTGTCTTTCAGGCCTGTTTCTGCCAGGCTTAGGGCTTGCACTCAACATGCTCCCGTCACCTTCAGCCCCAGACCTGCTCCTTGTGACACCGGCAGGTGACGCTGGGACGGGGGTCTCCCAGTACTAATCGGGGCAACAAGGAGATGACAAGAGCCCTTATGAATTGGCATCTTACAACAAAACTCCGTGAGAGCTTGACACACACAGATGAAGAGTGCTGCCCGTGTCTCATGGGTCTCGAGTCCCCAGTCTGGTTGGAATGCTGCCTGGCCCAGAGCCACACTCTGCGCCCCTCGGATGGCAGAGACCAGAGAGGCGTTCTCCTTGGTCACACAGCCAAGCTCTCGGGACATAAAACAAGGCGAGAGGGGAACCCCATCAGTTTTTTTTTGTTTGTTTCAGGGACCCACAGTTTGCCTAGGCAGACACAGGTCTGACAAGTGCCACACACCCAAGTGCCGGGGACACAGCAGGCTCTGAAGGACCTGTGCCTGTGTTCTCTACCTGATGCTTCCTCTCCTTATGACAAACAGCAGAAAAGAGGCAAAGGAAGACAGAGGCCATCTGTGAGATCAAAAGGACCAAACGGAAATCTAGAGAACTCACAAAAACACTAAAAGTCGCTTTTTACCCAAAGAACTAGTTCACAAATGTTTTCTCCCGTCAATCCCAACATATATAGAGAAAAAGACACAAGTCTAACCATTCTCGCCTAGACCAGCCACGCACCAGACACCTGGGAGGCTGGCCGTTAACCCTGCCTTTGCCGGCTTCGGTCAGAGGTCCAGGGGCTTCGCTTCCGTAGCTCCAGATGGAGCAGTGTCCCAGCCAGTGAGGGAGGGCCCCGGGCTCTGTGCCACGTTCTGCAGGGACCCAGAGATCATCTCCAACCCCACTTAGCTGTTACATGGGCTCCTCGGCTGGATCTGGAAGCCAAATTGAAACCAAACACCAAGCATATTAACAAGAGAAAAGCATACAAATTGTATTAGTGTTAAAGGCACATGAGGATCTTCCCAGGTTAGTGGGGTCTGAAGCAGCAGCCAAAGCAAGATGCTTTTGTACTTTTCAGACAAAGAATAATAAATTTGAGAAGAAATGACGAGGCACGCAGAATCCGGCTAGAGACAGTCAATTTCCAGGGGAGTTTCTAGGCGACATGCAGGGATCTAAAACCAGTGGACAAGGCTGACTTCGTGAGGTACATTTACCTGGGTCCATTGCTGCCCTCAGGTCCCAGTCTCTGGTGCTGATGGCTCTCTTCTCACCCTGGTGTGGGGGTGCCGCCCCCAGAGGAGTCTTTATGGCTTGCTGCATGCGGGAAGAGGCCGGTCAGATCACCCTTTCTAAACTACAATTTCTTCAATGTTTTTAACATAAAATCATCAGTAGGGATGGCATGCCATTTACTCCTTCAAGGGAAAGGCGGGCTGGGGAGGTGCAGGGTCGGGTGAGGACGTGGTGAAGGACACGGTGGGGTATGTGGCTCTAGGAGCGAAGGAAATAGGAAAGGAAGGGGTGGGAGAGAGAGGGCCGTGAGCCGCGGGTCTGGAGGCAGAGAGGCAGGCAGTAGTGCAGACAATAAAACCTCACAGGAGGCGTGGCCCAGGTCAGGGGGAAGGTGGAGGCCACTGGTAAGGAGACCAGGAGCAGGGGGCGACAGCTCCACAGGCTTTGTACCATTTAACATGGATTCAGTTTTAGTTATAATTATTCCTCAAAATAATATAATAACCAAATAAAACATGGCTATATCATAAAGTTTGGTAAATGACCGGTAACTATAAAAATTAAAAGTGGTTGGAATGCTTCTCCTAATGACACAGGTGGACTTCTGTCCCAATGCCATGAGCCTGTGAATGAACAGTTACCTGCTAGAATGTGACAGAGTTCAACAGCAGTTGTACACTTATTTTTTTCACTTGTTCAGTTGGAAGCCTTGAGAAACCTTGCTTACATAAATAAGTAGATGGTAATGGAAAGATTCTTTATGCAATTATTTGAACTCCTTCAAAGTTATAGACGAAAAGCACAGTTATATATAATAAAGATCCTTGTAAATGACCCATCTGCTGACAACTGGATTCATTCCACCTTCAACTTGTTCAAATGAAGAACTGAAAGTTACCTGACTTGTAGTGGGATTTGATATCCAGGAATTAAAGACAGTCTCACCCAAAATACCTGCTCCAGTATTTCAAGTTATCCGCTTGTTAATCCCTGGAGATGTGGATCTGTGGTCTATAGCCAGATGCAAGATTGCTGAAAGGGAACGTCTTGTGAAGTGGGAGGGGCTATTCTAAGCAGAGACTCTCTGATCTCATGCTAGATCTTAGGAAGATCATGTTTTGGAAACAGCCCAGGTAGAAGTTAAAGATCTGGAAATTAATTTCTTTAAAATCATCCGTGGGCGAGTTCTGAGTTAGGAATTCCAAAGTCCTGCCTTCCACCAAAACAGTGAAACTACTGGCAAAGAAAAAAAAAAAAAAAAAAAAAAAAAAAAACTGTCAAAATCACTCTTTAGAGAACTCTGGAAACTAATGAAAAGCTTGCAGCCATCAGGAAAGCACCCATCCAAGAAAAACCGCTGCACCAAGAAGAAAAGCTTGCTCCGGTGTGCTTTAACCTACCCTGATTCCATCTCCTGCTTCCCTTGAAAAATCACAGCTAGTGTTCCCAGTGAGGTACTGCAGCGATCAGAAATGAAGATACTCTCAGAGAATTGTAACTGCTTGTTTTGATCTGTCAGATTGCTCCCTGGAAGGCCAGCTCCATAGGATTGCCTTTCCCTCTCCTACCTTGGAACTCACCCCAAACCGAAGTGCCCGCCTACAGTGAATGTTCCAGGCCCAACGGCCAAAGGGAACCGATGATGGCTGGCACAAACAATAGGTTAACCAAAACCTACAGGGAGAAAGGTCTGGGGAATGAGATGTTTTAGGCAACAAGGGCTTCGGAAAATTGTTAGAAATTCCTGGGAATCTAGAAGGCTGCACACATGCCCAAGGCCCTCTCACACCCTCAGAGAAGACCTGAGACAGCCCTAAGCTCACCCTTGGCTGATCATGAGGTTCAGCACAGGCAGGAAAAGAAGGTGAAGGCCAGGTTGGAAACCAGCTAGCTGAGCGCTGAAGGAATGACCTCAAAATGCAAAGACTCCCTCTGCAAAGATTAGATTTTTTTTTTTTTTTTTTTGAGACAGAGTCCCGCTCTGTCACCCAGGCTGGAGTGCAGTAACATGATTATAGCTGCCTGCAACCTCAAACTCCTGGGCTCAAGTGATTCTCTCACCATAGCAGGTGGGACTACAGGTGCGTGACACCAACCTGGATAAGCTTTGTATTTTTTGTAGAGAAGGAGTTTCACCATGTTGCCCAGGCTGGTGGTGAACTCCTGGCCTTAAGTGATCCACCCGCCTCAGCCTTCCAAAGTGCTGGCATTACAGACCTGAGCCACCGCATCCAGCCAAGATTACATTTTTTTGAATCCCAGTATTTAGGGAAATATGTGTAGTTGTTAGCTGATCACTGAACTAATGGAACAGAGAGACTTCAAAGAATAGAAACTTTAAAATTAGTCCAGAAAATTTACTAAACTAACAACTACAACAAGCACAACAACAAACCCCCAGGAGAGCGGAGCATTTCCAGAATGTCCATGTTAAAAGATGCAAAATGTCCACTTTTCAATAAAAGTGCAGGAGGCATGCAAAAGAGCAAGAGAGAATGGCCAGGGCACAGGAGAAAGAAGCGATCAGTGGAAACTGCCCCTGAGAAAGCCAGACATTCGGAGTCACCAAGCCAAGGTTTGAAATCAGCTCTTTTTTTCCCCCCAGTATGATAACTTTTTTCTCTTTTTTTTTAATTATATGTTAAGTTCTGGGGTACACCTGCAGATCGTACAGGATTGTTACATAGGTATACACAAGCCATGGTGGTTTGCTGCATCCATCCCCCTGTCATCTACATTAGCTATTTCTCCCAATCCTCCCACCCCCTGCTATTCCTCCCCTAGCCCCCCCACCTCCTAACAGGCCCCAGTGTGTGATGCTCCCCTCCCTGTGTCCATGTGCTCTCATTGTTCAACACCCACTTATGAGTGAGAACATGTGGTGTTTAGTTTTCTGTTCTTGTGTCAGTCTGCTGAGGATGATGGTTTCCAGCTTCATCCATGTCCCTGCAAAGGACATGAACTCATCCTTTTTTATGGTGAAATCGCTTTTATTTATTTATTTATTTTGAGACAGTCTCGCGCTGTCGCCCAAGGTGGAGTGCAGTGGCACAATCTCGGCTCATTGCAACCTCCGCCTCCCAAGTTGAAGGTTTCTTTGTCTCATCCAGCCCACAGCCTCAGCAAGGGATCACCCGTATCAGTGGCTGCCAGGGAACCAGGCTAGCGGTGACTGCGGGAGTTGGGGCTGTGAGATGCTCACCTTGCAGTTTGGCAGCGGGTGTGTCCTCAGGGGACTCCTGTCAGCCAGCACTCCAGGTGCGGGGTGGTAGGCAGGGCAGCCCTCAAGGACCACAGAAGAGAGGGCTGGGTGAGAGGAAGCAAGCAGGAATCACTGATGTACGCTCCCCAGTGTTAAACTTACTAAAATGTTTATAGGATAGACCTGAATATTCTAATCATTTCAAAAGGTAAACAAAATTTTCCTTACAACCCTTGTCCTCCAAACCTAATTCCTTCTTGGTAATTATCCTTTGATCAAATTTGAAAACTGAAAGTGATGTATGGAGACCATTATTTCCTTAATTTTGACCTTTCTAGAGAAGAAGTGTAGTCAATGGAGCCAAATGGAGGGTGCTGTGGCAATTTTGAAGGACTGGAGACATCAGATTTGATTGTGAGGCTCCCTTTTTAATTTTTTTTTAAAGAAGAAAGACTTCCCTGACCAGGAATCAAACCTGGGCCACAGCGGTGAAAGCGCCAAATCCTAACCACTGGACCACCATCCTCTAGATTGTGAGGCTTCTATCACCTGTTAGCAGATACACAGGACAAAGACGCAAGAGTAGCTATGGTGACTGATGCTGCGAGGTCCCAGAGGACACTGAGAACAAAGGCCCCATTGCAGGAGAAGTCGGCCCGAGCCGATATGCGGTGCAGCCGGCTGGACTTCTGTTCTGAGCTCTGTCCTTAGCTTCATGCACACGGGATTGTGCAGGATGAGGGAAGCTGCGCCTTCAGGCCCAGACCTGTGGAGTGCTGGGCATTGCTTCTTCGCTCTATGCCACTCAGTAAGGGATGTGCACGTGGATTTGTTCAGCTTCCGTCTCCAGCACGCCCTTCACACATCAGTCCATTGGATCTCCCAACTCCCCCAACAGGTTGCTGAACCATTTCATGGAGGAGGAACCTGAGGCTCCTATGAGGGAATAGTTCACTCAGGGTTGCAGTTGAGAGATCACTGGTTGTGGAGATGACTTGCCTTGGGATGAGTGTGTAGATTGACTTGAAATTACTAAGGAGGGAGGTTTAGGTATGTATTCCCAAAACTCACCATCACCATCTGGAAGTCTGAATTACTGCCTGACTGGGAAATGTCCAGGTGACCTCACACCAGAGCTCCTGTGATATCCGCTTGTGATGAGGTGGCTGTGTGCTCAGGATGTGCACATATCTCTGAGTAGGTATGAGGCACAGGCCAGGGGAGCACAGAGACATCCACCTAGAATTCCGGCACAGTTGGAGCTCCCCAACACATAGCCCTTCCTTGGTGCTGAGAAGTCAGTTGTCCTCCCCTGACCTTTAGGAGAGAAGGTCCTGGCTGACCCAGAATGTTTCGGATGTTTTAGGTATCAGTGACCTTTGAGGACATTACTGTGGACATCACCCAGGAACAGTGGGCCCTGTGAGGCCCAGCCCAGAGCTGCCAGGCTGGAGAAAAGTGATCCCCTGGTCCTAGTGGGTGAGTCTGTCAGTACTGATTGATTTATTCATTTATCTTTAATAATTTCAACTTTTCTTTTAGATTCAAGGGTCCATGTGCAGGTTTGTTCCATGGGTAGATTGCGTGATGCTGAAGTTTGGGGTATGATTGATGTTGTCACTCAGGTAACAGGTGAGCATGGTACTCAATGGCTCATTGTTTGACCCTTGCCCCTCCCTCTCTTCTTTCCCCCTCTTGAATTCCCCAGTGTCCACTGTTCATATCTTTATGCTCATGTGTTCTCAGCATTTTCCTCCCACTTGTAAGTGAGAACACGTGGTATTTGCTTTTCTGTTCCTATGTTAATTCACTTAGGATAATGGCCTCCAGCTGTGTCCATGTTGCTGCAAGCACGTGAGCTCATTCTTTTTATTACTGTATGGTCTTCCATGGTGTATATGGACACATTTTCCTTATTCAGTCCACCACTGAAGGGCAGCCAGGTGGGCTCCCTGTCTGTTATTGTGAATAACTCTGATTTATTTTTTGAACAGGTGTCCAGGACAGCCTGGCCACACCCCTCCTCTCTCCGCCCTCAGTCACACTGGTTCTTTCACAGCACAAAGGACTACCTGAAGGAAACGTGTTAATGTCTCTGCATCTGGCTTGTCACCCCACCAGAACGTCATCGTCTCATTTTAGTGTCATGCCTCTCTGGCTGCTAGATCTCCAACACCCAGAACACTGCTGGGAACTCAATGGCTATCTTAAAAAAATTAATCACAGCCAGGCACAGTGGCTCATGCCTGTAATCCCAGCCCTTTGGGAGGCCAAGGCGGGTGGATTGCCTGAGGTCAGGAGTTCGAGACCAGCCTGGCCTACATGGTAAAACCCTGTCTCTACTAAAAATACAAAAAACAGCCAGGCGTGGTGGTGGGTGCCTGTAATCCCAGCTATTCGGGAGGCTGAGGCAGGAGAATTGCTGGGACCCAGAAAGCGGAAGTTGCTGTGAGCCAAGATTGCACCGTTGCACTCCAGGCTGGGTGACAAGAGTGAGACTCCGTCTCAAAAAAATTAATTAATTAATTGAATAAATCACTAGATTAAATTTTTACCAAGCAACAACTCTGTCCTGAGCACGAAGCTAGCATTTGAGATCATGGCAGGAAACATCACTGGCTCTTGCCTTTTCCATGCAACGCTGAGCTTGTGCTGGAGGAGCTTCCGTTGATTGGATATTATGAAAATCAAGGTTAGACTGCTGTGGAATCTCTCTCCGCTCTGCTCTGAGCCTGGCCATGCAAACCAGCAACAGGAGCTCCCACGGCCTGGGGATCCGAGGCGGGGCTCCCTCCTGTCCCGTGAGGGGCGCTGGCGTCCTCCGGGTCAGGGTGCTCCCACCGCTGCCTTTCCAGGCCCACCTAGTTTTTCCTCGGAGCCTGCCCTGAACCTGAGGTCATGCTTAGTTCTCAGCACAGGATTCGAATCTCTGCAGTTTCACTGCAGACCAGGAGCTCTGCCAGCCAGAGATGATTTCCCCGCTGGAGCAAGGGCAGGGTTGTGGAGGGCAGGGAAGGGCCTCCCTGGGGCTTGAGTCCCGGAAGACCCCGCAGGGAAGGGAACAGGGCCTGGGGGAGCCGGCGTGGAGTTCTGGAAATGGCGTTTTCAGGTAGTATGGGGGCTGCTGGTGACCGGGTCCTTCGAGGTCATATTCCTCACACTGATCAATCTCTCTTCCTGGATGCTCGCGTCCTCCCGGGTGACGGAGTTTCACGCTGCCGCGTCTGCCCTGACCCCTGCCCTCGGACCGTTTCCCTCCGCTTTCCTCCCTGATATCCCAGATCTATTCTATTTTTCCTCTTCCATCAACCCTGAAAGTGTTTTCTGTCAGTTTCCTCGGTCGTGTTTCCACTCGCTGGTGTACCGAGGGTCGGGTTCGACCCCGTGCGGCGGGGAGGCCCTTCCTGCTCATTCCTGCTCCTGGAGGTCTCACCCCTACCTCCCCCGATAGGGACTTTGAGCTGCCTGGGCTGCGGGGGACGCGGCTGGAATCCCCAGCCGTCCGCTTGCCCTGGGGGCGAGTGGGGGATGACCCTCCCCGCAAGCGGAGCCCTGGAGCGGGAGGAGGAGCTGGAACAAGCCGCCCGGAAGGAAAGGAAGCTTCGGGGTGGCTGGAATGTAGGAAGAAGCTCTCCTGAGCTCGAAACCTCCCGCTAAACGGACCACTGTTAAGGCACGCGGAGCGTTCTGTTTCCCACCCGCAGGCCCCGCGTTCCTAAGCCAGGCGCGGGGAGGCGCGGGGAGGCGCGGGGAGGCGCGGGGAGGCGCGGCGCGGTCGGAGAAGCAGTGGAAGGCTGGGCTTGCGGGGCGCAGGGTGTGCTGAGCCACGAAACGTGGGGCAGCGAGGCCGAGCGACGGCAGAGCCCGCGGGGCGCGGGGACTTCGGAGCAGGGCCCCTGGGGGACGCTGGGCGCAGGGCTGGGGCGGCGTCCAGGGGGCGACGAAGGAGGAGGGCTGGGAAGAGAGACAAAGGGCCCTGGGGAGTCTGGGTGAGGAGCCGGGGTCCAGACCCTGAGAAGTGAGTCCTACGTTTTGGGGAGAAGAGGGGCTGGGGGCCACAGGCCACTATTAGAGGGACAAACCCAGCTGAGAGGAAATAAGGCACGGGGGGAGGGGTGACAAGGGACACGGGAGTGACCTGGCCAAGAGATGAGGGGTGTCAAGGTCCAGCCTGGAAAAGATCCACTAAACAGCCAGGGGAAGTAGGGGCGGGGAAGCGGGACGTGGAGGCACGAGGGAGAAAAAGGAGAGGAGGAGCTCAGCAAATCAGTCACTGCCGGCGCTAGAAGGGGCCTCTAGGAGCCTGGTTTTGTGGCACCTTAGTCCTGTTTTCAGAGAAGAGGTTCAGGATCTAGAGGATCACATGGCCAACGCAGGCCGGAAGTGGGGTGAAGAGCTGGGGTGCCCGGTCTGGGCCCCCCCTTCCTTGCGAGGTTCCCACAGGCCCTGTGAGCACACAGCCCTGCCCTGTCCTGAACGCCCGTCCTACCTGGGTCCTATCTCTTCCCTCCTGTGCCTCCTGTGCTTTCTCAGCTGAGCTGTTCTTGCCTGCACCTTAGCACCTCAGACTGCGTGGGAGGGAGAATCCTAAACTGGCCCTCAAGATTCTGCCCACTGGGGAACGGCCTGTGTATAGAATCCCCTTTCCCAGGGTGGTCTGGACCTCTGATACTTTGGGATCTCACTCCCCTAATTACATGACTTTATATTGCAAAGTTAGGGGGTTTTGAAGATGTAATTACACCCCTAATCAGTAATGACTGTAAGGTCATCAAACAGGAGATTTTTCTGGGCCCTTTCAAAGAAGGTCTGGAGGCTGGGCACGGTGGCTCACACCTGTAATCCCAGCACTTTGAGAGGCCAAAGCAGGAAGTTGACTTGAGTCCAGGATCACTTGACCCTGTCTCTACAAAAAATACAAAAATCAGATAGTAGTGGTGGTGCATGCCTATCATCCCAGCTACGTGGGAGGCTGACGTGGGAGAATCACCCGAGCTCAAGGAGGTTGAGGCTGCAATGAGCTGTGACTGCACCACTGCATTCCAGCCTGGGCAACAGAGCAACACAGTCTCAAAAAAAAAATAAAAGAAGAAAAAAAAGTGTGCTGGAGATCAGAAGCAGAGGGGGTCAGTGCAGTGCAAGGCAGACAGTCTCGGCAGGCCCTGAAGAGCCCCCTCCTTGTGCCACTGTGCTGCTGTGCGGCTGTGTAGAGGGCCTCCAGGCAGGTTTCTGAAGCTGCTACCTGTGTGACAATTGGTTACGAAGCAGCAGAAAACAAATGCAGACATCGAGTCCTCCTTCTCCTACCCCAGCCCTGGATCCAACTGGTTCTTGATCCTCTCTAACTAAGGACCACCCTGCACATGCCCTGACAGCCCTGACATGAACCCTCACTCACCCTGGGTAGCTGAAGATGGTTTGGAATGATAATGATGATAGTGGTTCCTGACATCTGTTGGGCACTAACTAAATGCCAGTTACTGTGCAAATCTTTCACGCCCATGAAACAATCCCATCTTCACAACAGCTGCGTAAGGGAGGCATAGCTAGAAGGAGATCTAGCAGCCTTCTATTTCAATTTAATTTCGATGTCAGGATCGTAGGCCCCGAGGCGCAGCTCACAGTTTCCAAGCCCCACAGGGCGCTGTTTTCAACTGTGAGGGCAATCCAGAACACCTGGAAGGCACTCCGACGTGCTGTGGGCACAGTCAAAACTTCCTTCACTCAGACTCTCCCCAGGCAGAGCCTGCTGACCCCCTCTTGTGATATGGTCGGAATTCAAACAGTTTAGTGTGTAGATACTATTATTGATGATCTTCAGGAGCGGAAATGTTCTTGAACTCCAGGCATAGTTAAGTAACATTTTTTAGGTTCATTGATTTGAAGCATTATGAAAGGAAAATAAACGTTACAACTCAAAAGGAGTTTAGATTCTCTGTAGTTATAGCTACAATATAGTCGGTTATGATTATTTTCTAAATTTTAAGCTAAATATTCAGTGTGATAAAATACTCCTTTTTGTACATGTTACATCCACTTAACTATTAAAGCTGATCATTTATTACCTCACATGCAATGTTAAGAGAATAAGTAAATTGTTAATAAATTTCACTACTATTATTGGGAAGCATCATGGCATGTAATAAATTATCTTTTTTTATTCAAAGAATGAAATCAAGGCTAGGAAGATACACAGCTACTCCATTTGTGCTTTGTGGCTAAGAATGGATCTCATTGGTTGTGTATAACGGCAAGATGAGTACTAAAAATATTTGTGGGAACTGCTACTTGACTGTTCATAAGCAAGATGTCACAACTATCCCACCATTCCTACAAATTAAAATAATTTTAATATAATTTTGAGACAACACACTTATAAACGTGTGCCAAATAGAACGTAGCCACCTAGCACAGTGACTGGATGTCGTACGTCCCTGGATTCCTCCTACGTGTTTACTGGAGATGTTTGTGAAGTCACTCAGTCCTTTGCTTGTTCGTATTCTTCATCCATGTATTAGAATTTCATAGTAATTGCTTAGCTGATGTGTTTCATGGAAGTTACGGAATTGTCTATTAAACATGCTATGCTCATTACCTATTATAGGATATTGATTTTTTCTCTATATCTTTGCCCTTTTTAAAAACATTCCATTACTTTTACTTTTTAGAACATCCAGGAGAATACATAGCAGGAGGAGAGTAAACATAACACCAACTATTTTCATTTCTTAGCCTTTTTGATCGACGTTATGGCTGAAGATATAGATGAAAATTATGGCTGAGTTATCTAATAACCTGATACCTTTTGGGCGCTTTTAATCTCTTGGGAATTTTAATTGTTAGATATTTTACTTCTAATTATGTGAACCTAGACAATTTAATGATTAAAATAATATAAATTTCATGCTTAGTAATAAATGCCTTTCATATGTGACTCTATCAAATCTTTAAACTTTGCATATTTATACTGTGAAAAAAATGAATTAACTGAGCCTCCAGCTTTCTAAAATGGAAGCAGGAGAGGCACTCACATCCACTAAAGGTCAAGCCACAGAATGTTCCAGTAGACTTGAATAAACGGCTGGAGCCAGCGTCCACTAGCCCTCAGCATCTTTCAGCTGGGAGTAGCCTCATTAACTGACCAATCAGAACGAGTTTGCAAATTAGGATTTCTGCCCAACAAATGAACTGCCTGGAACAACTTTTTGTGGAAATCCTCAATTAAAAAATGTTTCCTGTGCTTGCCTTACAGGACACTCTGGGGGCTACCCTGATTCACTGTACCTGAATTACAATTCTTTGTTTCCCAAAGGAATGCTATTTCCTTTGACCCCCATGCCCATCTTTTTTAGGGAACAGCACAGTAACTTAACAGTTATTGGTATCCATTATTTAAAATGTTGGGCTTTTCATTGCTTCATAGAATTGTCTTTATCTTGGGCAAGAAAATAAAAAATATTCATAGTTTCTTATAGTAATATGGTAAACCACTCAAAATAAGAAAAAGTCAAAGTTCACAATAAAAAGATCTACCCGAATAAGACTTGAAAAGTGAAGAACAGTCCTTCTACCTGAGAAGGGCGTTGACCCAGAATCCACCTCGGATGACCCTCTGGAGCTAACAGGTCAGCATTATCCACAGTGCACCTGATGACACATCTTACCCAGCTGCCACAGGGATGTCAAAGACACAGGATATGGTGCTGGAAGGGGAAAAGCACCAGTGCAAACGTCAGTTTCAGGATTTGGAGCACAGAGGCAAGTGCCCTCTCCTGGCCTCCCCACATGGTGCCACGGTGAGGAGGCTCTGCAGTCTTCCAGGAGGACTGGACCATGGATATGAAATGCCGGAGACATGGATTCTCTGGGGACATGGGCGACTCCAAAAGCACCAAGGAGTGTGGCCCAGAGCAGCAGTCCATTGGGTCTGCAGTAAAATCTCATGGCATAACCAACATGGAGACCAGAGACTAAAACTCTGTGACATCCCTGGAGTCGTGGACCTCGAAACCAAACACAACGGCCCCACGATCATCCACTATCCAGGCACTGAGAGCTAGGGTCAAGCTTCTAAGGGTAAAGGAGGCCTCCTCCCTGTCCAGATGTGCGAACGTTTGGGTTTACAGATGATGGAGGTGTCTATGCATGCTGTCATGAGAATACATGGCAAGTGGCAGCAAACATGTTTTAGCGGTCCCAGAAGAAGTTCAGTGTTGGATGCTCTCTGCACGACATTAATTTTAATTATATGTACACAGAAGGGGAAAATTTAAAACATGTTTTATCATTGCTAGAAAAATAAAAGTTTTTTTTTCCCTATGAGTTAGAAATCTTGATCTCTGAGTTTTTCTATGGATCAAATCTCAAAGTTTGTGCAAATACATTTGGTGTTTCTCTCTAAGTGTCTTTGATCATGAACTAAGGATGTAACCAACTCCTGCTTACGAGGTAAGGGATGAGGCAAGAGAGATCCAGTGACAGGGCGTGGTTTTGTTTTGGGTTTTTTTTTCCAGTCTTTGGCAACATTGTTCTAAGTGATGGCAAAAGTAGTGAACTCCCTGACTAGGGTTTCAGACCTGGGCTGTTCTAATCTGCCAAAACCTGAAGTGCTGGGGGAGAAGTGATTTGCACAGGGATAACCAGTGTCACCTACAACATGGAGCGGAGGGTCATCAAAATGGTCTAAGTCACTCTAATGTGTGGCTGGAGATGTGCCGAGAACAGTGGGAAGAGCCCTCAGGAGGCATCCCCACTCAAGGTCACCGCGAAGCGTAAGGTAGCTTCGGGGTGTGGGGTCATAGGGTGACCAGGTGAGCGAGCTGGTGGGGAGGAGAAGTGCTCTGTTTAGGGTTTTGTCCCTGCCACTTCTTCAAGGAGCAGCACAGTCTCAGGCACATGCGCTGTCCTGCACCCCCACTACAGCTTTTGTGAGATCCTTCCCTGCATTCTGGGACCTCCCGGTCCTCCTGAGCCCCTGCGGCCTCTTCGTTACTCCCTCTTCCCAGTTCTTTGTACCTCCCTCCTCTGCCTCACGCCCCTCCCCTCCCACGCAAAGCCCCTACTGTTCCGCCTCCCCACCACACCTCCACCCACACTCCGTCTGCACCCTCCATTCCAGTCCTTCCCTTCCTCTCTTCTCTGACTCTCCCGGAAACTCACTTCCTGTCTCCTCTGTGCAACTCCCTGCCTCAGTTTACCTCCCTTCCCCTCTCCTCACCTCCCTGGGATGCACCTGACCTCTCCCGCCTCCCTCCTCTTCATTCATGCCCTTCCCTTCTTCTCTCTCGGGTTCCCTCTTCTCCAACATGCTCTCCTCCCCTTTTCTTCAGCGCCTGTAGACCTCTCCACTCTCCGCAGGTCCATTCCCGGCTCAGCTCCACGGCCTGTCCTTGCCCTGCGGGCGACACCACTGGGACCTTCTTCCCACCTTGCCAGGCTTTTCAGAGGCCTCAGGTCTGGGGTCAGGCAGGTGGCTTGTGCGGCAAGCCAGGGGTTACAGATCCAGAGCCTGAGAGGTCAGGGGCGGGGAGGGGGGTCTAGTACCCTGTGACCACTTCTGTCACCTTGCCACTGAGCCCTCCAGGGCCTGTGTCCTCACCTCCAACGTGGAGATCAGGCTGGGCCATTACTGCGGAGCTGTGCTGAGTGTGGACGAAGGTGCGTGTCACGCGTTATTATACGTAGCCGGCGTTTCCTGAGCGTTTGGAAACGACGCTCTGTAATATTCTTTGAACTAACTGCAGAGCTGAGCACAGCATGCTTCATGATCTCATTTTGTCCTGACCTGTTTCGTCATTGTGCTGTGAAGTTTTCTCCAGCCTGTTCGTAGTTTGACCTGCATAGGAGGGCAGGGTCACCCTCCCTCCTGCTGAGCTGATTCCGCGGGAGCCGCCGAGCCAGACCGCACCAAGCGCTCCCTGCTGACTAACCCGGGAACCGAGCCTCCGGATGCAGGCGGTGCCGAGCCGGGGCGGGGCCAGGCGCCCGCGGAAGGAGAACAGCCCAGGATCGAGGGGGCGCTCGGTTCCGGAAGGGGCCGGAACTCACATCCCTGGCATGATGTATACGTAAATTAATCGGTGTGTGTCAGGTGCAGATACGAGCCAAGAAGAAACGACAAAGTAGGCCGGAGCGGTTTCAGGATAGCGACGACCTGGGTCGCTTCATTCTGCGCCTGGGGAAGGACCAAAGCCACTTGGAGATTAACGCCACCACAAAAATGAGAGATGATGTGTGTGCAGTTGTGGGTTTCATGTTTACTTTCCACGACTCTAGAGGACTTGCCCACCTGTTCATACATAAACCAGAGCCGGGGGCTCCGTCTCCCCCATCACCCCACCCCCCTGCTTAGATCCTGGCCCACCCCAACCAACCCTTAGTTGATGAGTTGGTGAAGCTGCCTCCCTTTTCCTCCCTATACCCCCTATTCTCTCCCCCAGGTCCCGCTGGGCCTCAGTCTTCGGTCTCTCTGCCCCACCTGCCCAAGCACCCTGCAGCCCACTCCCTCACTTGGGGCACCAGGACCTTCTGCTTCCTCCACCCTCCTCACACCCCCAAAGTGACCCAGGGCTCCCCTGGGCAGCTGGGCTGGTGTCCTCCCACCAGCTCCATCAGTTATACCTGCTCCCCTCCCCTCAGACCCAACCCCCCAGGTCTCCAGCCTCATTCATGGACATGGCCTCCCAGGCCTCTCAACACCCACCTCCCAGCAACCCCTCACCCCTGCCCTCCCCAGGTACCAACTTGGGACCCCCAGAAGCAGAGACACCTATTCCCACTTGGGCTCGTGTCACCACGGCTCACTGGGGATGCTGAACCTGTGAGCCCAATCTTGCTCCATCCCTGCAGTTCCTTTCGCCAATCCAAGCCCTTTCAGACCTGTGCTGTCAACCCCAGATGCCATCTGGACACCCAAGACACTACCTAATGGAGCTGGCCATGCTCTTCCCTATGGGGGTGGATAGGGGACACTCGTAGTGTGCAGGTCACAATCTGAAACTTCGGAATGGTGTGACAGGCTGTGCACTGCCAGGGCCCGCACGAGGGCCCCTGAATGGCTGTTCCCCATCACAGTCACAAGGAAGACCCTAGATGATCATCCCCGCTGCCTCTGAGATGGGCCAGGAAAGGCATGAGCATCTCAAGCACCTGGGTTGCCATCTGGGAAGTGGCAGTCATGATCAAGTCAATCCCTTGTGCCTCAGAGACACTGTAACTCCCCAGAAGAATCCCAGAGGGATCGATACCACCCTGGACAACATAGCAAGGTCCCATCTCTACAAAAAATAAAAACATAGCCAGGTATGGTGGCACACACCTGTAGTCCCAGCTATTTGGGAGGCTGAGACGAGTGGATTGCTTGAGGCCAGGAGTTCGAGGCTGCCATGAGCTATGACTGAGCCACTGCACTCTAGTATGGGTGACAGAAGGGAGGGGAGGGGAGAAGGGAGGGAGAGAGAGAGGGAAAGAAGGGGATAGGAGAGGCATAAGAGGAAGAAGAAGAGGCAGAGGAAGAAGAAAGAAGAAGGAAGAATTCTAGAGGGGAAAGAGCTACCAAGGGGAACCCCACTCTGTGCCAGCGTCTCTCTGCCTGAAACATGCACATGTGAAACTCACTGTAGGCAGCACAGCCAAGACAGAAAATTAGACCTGAGAGTGTTGTAACTGAGCGAGTCAGAAGGAACGCATCACGCTCTGAGTTCCAAACTAAGAGTCCTTTATTAGCCGGTGACCGAGAGATGGCTAACGCTCCAAATTCTCTCAGCGCCAAGGAAGGGGCTTGATTTCTTTTTATACCTTGATGTAGGTAGGGGAAGGGGAGCCTAGCTGAAGCGGAATTTTACAGAAGCAGAATGAGCAGGTTAGAGGGACGTGGTTGCAGACCAGGGTATTTTCCAATCACCAAAGGGGGCCAAGGAGAGTTAAACACAATAGCAGGTGTGTTTGCCAAGCAGGAAGTAGTTACCATGGTTACAGGTGCTAAGAAGAGCATGTTTCAAACCTCAACGCTTCACGGCTCTGAGTACAGCATGACCCAGTTATGACCCTGAGGGGCTGCGGCAGGGAGGGAGAGGCCAGAGAGAGCTTGTCAGAGGGGCAGCTAAGATGGACTCAGTTAGGCTAGTGCAAGTTAGGTTATTACGAGAGCAGCCTCTGTGGTCTTTGAGAGGGACTCAGGTGGTGACCAGAGGCAGGGAGGCTCCATAGGAGGGAGAAACACAAGTAGATGGCCTTCTCTGTGGTTTCCAGCCTGGGGCAAGGGGTGGTCAGTCTCCAGATGCCCACTACGGAAAGGCTCCTGTGGGAAAAGGTAAATCAAAAATCCTGCCACCCACACAGCATGGGGAAATCACCTGAGACCCCAAAGTGTCATGACCGTGATGTCTGTAGCATAACATCCACATCGCCGTAGCATCCACAAGGGTCTCCCTAAACCATCAGGCTCTGGAGTCGGGCAGCAGAAGTGTCACACCTGGACTAAGTGGGTCTGAGTACAGCCTAATCTCTATCATGCGGCTTACTATTCTTTCTCCTTTAGGAACATGGTCATTTTAAAATATTTTATTTTGAAATAATGATAAAACTTATAGAAAATGGCAACAGCAGCATAATGGGCTCCTGCTCCCTTTGCCCAACTCCCCCAGGGCTTCTAGTTTTGCCATGTGTCCCCACCACCATGATGGACCCAGTGTCGCTGATCATGCCCTGTGGACAGCACCAAGGGCAGGCAGGATCACACACTCCTCTTTGCCTGAAACACTCAAGGCTCCATCCGGCCACGCCAAGTTCTCTTCTGCCCCACACATCCTCTCCATGTGCCCACATTCTTTGCCCCAAAGGTGTCCTGGCCCCCAGGCTCAGCCCATCCCCTGCATGTGGGTCCTTCCACTCAGGCTGTGGATCACATGTATTGCAAATGTGGTTTAAACTTTGAGAACAGCAATTCTGGTTTGTAGGAAAAAGTGAGGATCTATGCCTTTGCAGTCATGCACATGTTCGTATTTTAAATACGGGCCAATGAGCTGCTGCCTAGTGTGCCTACCAGAGACACAGCTGTCGTTTAACTGCAACTGGATTTACAGTTCCATTCTGCAAGAATGTGCTATGGCATTGTGGAGGGTGCAGTGAGAGGCTTGGAAGAGCCTTGCCACAGGCTCTGCACGCCAGCTGGCCTGGGGTGGACTAAGGGGAGAGGGGGCTGGCTCTGAGTTGAGCGCTGTCAGGAAACAGAAGCAGGTAGGTATACACTGGAATCTTCATAAACCTTATCCCCTGGGAGGCCTGACAAGAGCAGGACAGGCCGTCACCAAGGCCAAAGCAGCAGTCCCCATGTGAGCTGGGAAAGGACATGGCTGGCACTCCTGGCCTGAGAGATACTCCCCTCTGTCCGTATTCAGACAGGATTCTGGAGTGCCTTGTCCTTGTCTTGATGGGACCATCTGGGGTCCTGCCTGCTGCTGATGTCAGATGGGATGGCTTGTATTCTCCAGGAGAGCCCCGCAACGTCACTGGGGGTGCCAGTCCAGCTCCTGGGACACAGCCACCCTCCTCCTTCTCACGCTTTAATGAGAAGTGGGCAGGAGGTGATGAGAACCACAGCCCATCTTTGGGGTGCTAGAGGCGCCTGCTAACAGTTCTGGTCTACGGCAAAAAGAGAAGGGGAAGGAAAATCTGTCAGAAAAATAACGGAGTCACAACGGGGTTGCCGAGGAGATGAGCAAACCGGGCTGGTGGCATCCAGGGCTTTAGCAAAGAAAAAAGCAGCAGTGTCCGGGCAGCCAGGGAGCCCAGCCACTCTCTTAGGGCTGCCCCCTCCCAGCCCCTCGCAAGGCCGCCCCAGCTCCACCCTGCCCAGGAGCACACGCCGCGCCCCTCCCCCAGCCCCTTCCCCTCTCAGCTGCCCCCTCCCGGGGCTGCGTCCCTGCTCAGTCCCTGAGACCGCCCAGAGGTCAGCCCCCTGGACCCCCCAGGCTCAGGCTGGCAGTGCTGGGCGGCCCTCCTCGCCAGATGCTGCCCTGGAGAGGGCGAGGGCGCACAAAGAGCTGAGCGCCCCAGGTACGTGCGTGGCCGGACCGTGCGTGAGCGCGTTTCTACCGTCTGAGGCACTTTGCATGAAATACCCGTCTCACTGGAAAAGTAGTTGAAACAAAAACAAAGTGACGCTGGCTTGTACGCTGCAGATAAGCAGATGAGAGAGCAGGAGGGTTCCGTGCATGCCGCGCGCAACCAAGCAGGGATTTGCCGCGGCGTCGGAGCGCACAGAGCGGTCGCCGAGGCCCAGGGAAGCGCCCTGGGCTGGCGCTGCAAACTCAGGCAGTCTCTGCTCCTGCCTTGCGGCTCTGAGGGCACCTGCTCCAACCAGGAGGCACAGCTTCCTCCTATTTCCCGGACTTCCTCAGGCGGCCCTTAATTCACTAAGACTAACAGGGAACGATCTTCACCAAACTCGGTGCTCCCTCTAGCGTAGCACAGAATGCGGCGCTGTTCTATTTCATTGGAATGATCGTATTTTTAATATCAAAAATTAATAATAGAAATCTACCTAGAGAACAAGGGCAGCGAAAATAATATAGATTTATTTCTTAATTTCCTTATGACACACACCACTGGTGCATGTGATAACGTGTGGATTCTCACCTGGAAGACACACGAGGAATAAAATCACCCATATTTTAAACTCCATCTCAAGTCTCTCAACATTTCGGACTCTGCTCATTCACACACTGCAGAATGATTAATGTTCAGAGGAAAATTCTGCAGAACAATTAAAATTGCAAAATCAGAGCCGGGCACTGTGGCTCATGCCTGTAATTCCAGCAGCATTTTGGGAGGCCGAGGTGGGAGTATCACTTGAGCCCAGGAATTCAAGATCAGCCTGGGCAGTATAGTGAGACACCGTCTGTAATAAATAGATAAATAAATAAATGCAAAATTGCCTAAAATGAAATGCATACATTGAAATGCACGCAATAGTTATGAAAATTAAAGTTAATTTTAGGGCCTCAGCCCCACTGGGTCGTGGGGTGTCTCCTGTAGCTGTGCTGAGAGGCTGGATCCAAGAAATAGGACACACAAGAACTGCAGAAGAGTAGCTGGGTCCCCGGGGCCACGCCATCTATGAGCGGAGACAGGCAAGGCCCCCAGAAGCATCTGTATTTATTAGGTTCAAGGCATGGGGAAGGGTCGTGAGTGAGGTCTTCTATAGGCTTAATGATAGGACATATATAATCATGTGAGTAGCAAGCAAGGGGGCCACCCCTTTAGGTCACTAGGGCAGAGAGGTGAGCCATGCACAGTAGTAGAGGGTCGTGTACAGAAAAGAGGTCCACGCCCATTAGGTCACCAAGGCGAGGAGGTGAGCTGGGTGCAACAGGTGTCATGTGCAACACTTCTTATCTGGAGGCTTATCTGGGGCTGGAGACTTCAAAGGATTTCTAATAGAAGGATACTGTAAGCCAATGCAGTGGGAGCTGACAGAGTTGTGCTCTTCTCTAATATATTTATGGGAGGATGATTTGAGCTAGCACAGTTCGAGAAAAGACTGACAGGGTGTACAGCCTCCGAGACTGGTCACACCTGAGGGGTTCTTCTCCCTTGGTTCTTCGCAGGATCTCAGGCCTGAGGCCTAATTTCCAGAGGAACTGGATGCAAGGTACTACAACTCCTTTATCAGGAGGAGAGGCTCTTGCTCCAAGCCTGCCATGCAGCGTATGCCCTTTCAGGCAGGGACGCCACCGCCTGGGTCTTGGGTTCTTGTCCTGGTCTGGCTGTTTTCCCATGTGCTGCTTCTGTTCTGTAACTGCTCTAGGCAGTCCTCCTACTACAAACTACTATATGGTTATATAGAAGGATTCTATAAATCAGCACTAAATGGGTTGGTACAGCTCTGACCACAATATCTATATGATTATATGGAATATATATGTGATTATATAGACTATAGTATTTATATGACTATATAGAAAGATTATATGGAATTAAGCATGCTAGATATAAGTACTAAGTATGATTATATAAGCTAGATATATGTAAGCAGTAAGTTATACTTCAGGTACTAATTGTTCTGACTATAAACGAATACATAATTATATATAAAGGATACATTTATAATATTTTTAAATTTTTTTTAAATTTTTTTTTGTTTTCTTTTAATGGACTTACAAATATTCTATTTCATATTATATTCAAAACTAAACATTTTCCAAACCATATTCATGAAGCTGATGATATGCGCTTTGGCAGTTTTCAAGAAATATAAGTCAAACTGTAATTAAATTTCAACGTATCAGTTAAACGTCCACTGAGCACCGCCTCTTTCAGTTAGCATTGGACTAAATGCTTAAGGACAAGTAGTTTGATGCAATAAATTAAGAAACACAAATTTAAGACTTATAATATTATGTGCAGAATTCTTGGCAGAGTTATTTAAGCTCCTCCTGTTGAGAAACTTGAGGAAATAGCTGAATAATAACACTATAAACTAAGATATTCTTCAGGCACTAATTGTGCCTGGGGTTTGCAGGGCTCTCCTTCCTTGGTGCCCGTATGGGGGATTGCCCACAGTTAATGATGTTAACAACAAATATGGGCCGGGCGCGGTGGCTCACACCTGTTATCCCAGCACTTTGGGAGGCCAAGGCGGGCGAATCAAGAGGTCAAGAGATCGAGACCATCCTGGCCAACATGGTGAAACCCCATCTCTACTAAAAGTACGAAAAATTAGCCGGGCGTGGTGGTGCACACCTGTAGTCCCAGCTACTTGAGAGGCTGAGGCAGGAGAATTGCTTGAAACCGGAAAACGGAGGTCGCAGTGAGCCGGGATCGCGCCACTGCACTCCAGTCTGGCGATAGAGCGAGACTCTGTCTCGAAAAAAAAAAAAAAACAAATATGACAGAAGCCACAAGATTTACATTAAAATTGTCTAGTTGACAGTAACTTGAACATTTAAATAAAGTCCTCTTTATCTCTAAATAATATGTCTACAGTCTGCCATTATGTGAATCACTTAAAATTCAAATGAAGATATTAATCAATATTGACAATTTCTTCAGGAATATAAAGTGAATAATGATGATTTGACTTCTTTGTTTTGTTTTTGAGACTAGATCTCGTTCTGTTGCCCAGGCTGATGTACGGTAGCAGGATCATGGCTCACTGCAGCCTCTGTCTCCTGGGCTCAAGCAGTCCTCATACTTCAGCCTCCTGCGTAACTGGGACGACAGACGTGCACCATCAGGCCCGGTGGTAGAGACACCGGGTCTCATTACGTTGCCCAAGCTAATCTTGAACTTCTGGGCTAAAGAGATCATCTCGCCTCGGCCTCCCAAAGTGCAGGGATTACAGGCATGAGTCACCATGCCCAGCATATTTTATTATGTGGAAATGAAAGGACATTAAAATATAACTTGAAATAACCCATTTCCTTGCAGATGTTTTATTTTTCCACCAGTTAATCAAACAATGCCAACACTAAAGACTGTCACATTCTTTGTTGAACAAACAATACTTCAAATAACTTCGTATCAATATTACTGGAAAACTTAGCATTTTATTAAAATGTTGCTTAAATTTCATATTGTATCAAAATTTAACGTATTAGTAATAATATTCTTTTTATTCAAATTTAAAGTTCTATTCAACAATAGCAATTTACAATTTTATATTAATACGATGTCACTGATATCATTTAATAATTATTTTATAACTTAGCATTAATGAAACCAGCACAGACAGTATAATGTTCATGATATTTTAATCATAGGTTTAACATACACATACATAATTCAACACTAACGGCTTCCTTAATTATTCTATCATTAATATTGTCATATTGTAATTCTATATTATCATTTATAGTTGCCCTCCTATTTTAATATTAGACATTTTAGTATTCATCAGTTCTGTCAAGCCCTCCTCACTGGTTCTTCTTTGAATTCCAGACATGGCTGCAATCCTCTCTTCTAAAATCTGAGGGCTTCCGCTGGCTGGGTGCTGCTGGAAGAACTGTAACTTGGTTGTTACTTCAACCGTATTTTCTTTTCTTTATTTATTTATACTTTAAGTTCTGGGGTACATGTGCAGATCGTGCAGGATTGTTACATAGGTATACACCTGCCATGGTGGTTTGCAACGTAAATGTTTTAATTTAAAAAAGTTTTTAAAAATGTGGAAATCCCTGAGAATATTCACTTCTTTAAATACAATGAAAATAGGCAAGATGAAGTCTGTTTCTGCTCATTTGATCCAGGGGTGCTTCTCAGAACTTTTCCAAGTGACAGATCCTGGGTTACTGGCGGCCTGGCCCCAGCAGCAGTTCAGTTACCACATCATGGCTGGGGCGCCAGGGCAGCCCCACAGGTGGGCGAAAATTACCAAAAGACTAAAACCTTGACAGTTTAGCACAAACAGCCAGCACCAACATCATGGTACTTGATCTTCCGACTTCCTGCACTACCAATTCAATGTCTCATCACATTCTCCTCTGGCCTCTCGGCCCCCAGCATGCACGCTGCAGCCTCCGTTTCCGCTGAAGCCCTTTCTCATATACCCTAGAATATAGAACACAGGAGTTTAACAGGAATACTGACATTTAAGAACTTGTCATATCTCTTGTCAGAGATATGAAAAATCAACTATGTAAAATATGGCAATATATTAAGGTTTTGTGAATAAAGCCACAATAAAGGGTGTGTGTGTAAAGCTATTTTCCAATTATCCTTCCAAACCAAGGCTTTAGAGGGAACAAGTTCTCCCAGCAGGTGGCAGGATGGGCCCAGCAGTGTCTCAGCCCATGCTGTCACGAGTTAGGAAAGGCTGAATTCTATTTTACATGCAAAAGAAAACATTTATTTAATTAAAGATTCAAGCTACATTACAGTTATTCATACAACACTAAAACATTTTGATTATCCATGTTTTTCTATTGCTTTGTCTCACAAAAACACGATTCGCCTTTGTGAAACCTGATGTTTCCCATTCTGTCAATGAGAAGGTATAGCAAATGGATAGTCCATCCAATGTAGCCAACATCAACTACAAAATGTCTCCCTTTTTCCTAATTTTGTCTTTTATTTCCCTTTGTCATTCTTGAGCCTCTGTTATGCACTGAGGAAGTGAAGATGTGTACTTAAAGAGATACTAACATCTGCTGAAGCTCAGATTCCACATTTTACATTTTAGTGGATAGAATGATGACTTTAGTTATAATGACTTTAGTTGATGTAATGATTCTAATGAACAGGAAAGATCCGGTTTCCTATTTCAAAAGATACCATTAAATCATGCTAACATTTTTCAATTTATTACAGATATATATTCAAGGCGTTGTCATTTCACCTGCTTGTCTTCCCTCTCAACCAATCCTAAGACAGACCTAGGCTGAACTCATATCACATGAAAACTCATCATATGATGTCCTACTAAGTCAAAAAGTATAAACCTGACGTCACGGAGAAAGACTTCACTGCAAGCAGAACAGAAAGACACCAAGGCACGCAGTGCTCAGAGTGACATGCTGACAAGATCTCTGGTGGGAGGCCATTGCTGGACACCTGCTGGCCTTTGTCCTGGACACCATGCTTTCCTTCAGGCAGGTTTGGTACCCAGGGCCCCTTCAGGTACATTAGTATTCAGTGGCATGCCCAGAAGTACATGACTCTCATGTCGGGGGTGCAGAGTCAGACTCAACTTGCTTTGGGAAGTCCTCTCGATTCAGGCTGTGTCAGGAAGCTTCCTGGGAGGGAAAGATGGACAGCATCACCTAGGATGGAAGTACATCAACTGATGATGACCCTGCACACGTGGCTTCGTTGGCGATGCATCTGCCAGTCTCCAAAACAATGCAGATTCAATGCAACCCAGGAGGAAATCCACTCACATGACCAGGCAAAATGCAACTAACAATTCACAGTGCTTTTTGGCTGTGGAGACCTTTCTCTGGGCTACTCTTTCCCAAAGGAAAGCTGTGTCTTCAGAAACAAACCAACCAATCAAAAGATAGTTTCAAATGTTTCATGCAGAATCATTTCTAATCTTCTAGCTACAGGATACTTTGTTACCCAAAAAATGCCCCACTCTCCTGGTGGTGCATGGGCTCTTCTGCTCCCAAGCCTTCCAGGGTCTCTGGGTGCTGTAATTCAGAGGGTCTCTGAGCAAGATGAGGGAGACTCTTGACATGAATGGTTTTTCTCTGTTGGCTACACTAGAACCTGTGTTAGAGGGAGTTCTATGTGTCATTCGATACCTTTACATATTAAACTTCAGGACATCCCAGGTCTCAAGCAAATCTCACAGAGGAAATTTTCCAAGGGTTTTAGGCCCTCCTGTCCCATTTGGGAGGTTTCGTTGATGTCTGACTGCAGAATGAGGTGTTGGAGCATGCCATGTTCTGGTTCCCATGGCCACAACAAAGCTAGACAACAGGCATGACTACAGAGGCACAGTCCTGAACACATCACATGACGAGAATGCAGAGTATCTCTCAGGGTAGAGGATAGCTGCAGAAACATGCTCAATTTGTCATGGTGGGCATGGAAAGGGGGCACAGGAAGCTCAGCTGGTGTCTTCAGGGGCACCCCCAAACCCCACCATGATACCAAAGCAGATGTAACTGACCACTGAGAGGAGGCCCCTCATGATCCTGCTCTGGCCTCTTCAATGTGCTTGGCGCTGTTGCTGTCGCAGAGCTCCTGTGAGGCAGACCATGTGACAGCAGCATTGAGGTCTGCATGCACGGTGATGGGCTCTCAGATGTGTGTGAGGCACCTTGTGCAAGGTCAATGATGGGCACCATGCTATTACATGAGCAACTACTTTTTACAATTATTTTAAAATAATATGTGGCAACATTGGGAAGCTGCTTTCCTTTAAAATGCTTCCATGTTTTTAGTTTGGACAAGATATGACTAAGTTAATTTTTCGAATGCTTGTGCTCAGGCACAAGCTCATATATGAAGTAGGACCAAAAATAGTTCTGGAAAGATAAGGCTAGTCTACAAGCCAAGGGCACACACCATGATGGAGGGCACCGATCGACGGTGGGGACACAGGAGGAACATGCTGAGAAACCCTGTGAACCAACCTTCCCGCCGCCAAGGTCGCAACTTCCACCACTGCAGCTCTGACTCACAGCATGGCTCAAAAATCATGGTTGACATTGCTGACATCAAATAAAATATAGAGATGAATCTCTAAACGTAACATTTTTTAATTTACAAGACAAGAATGGCAATGTGGGGCATACTCACAGATCAGGTGACCTTCAGTATGTCCCAAGAACAAAGTTGAGCATTTTTATTTTTAAAATTCATATGGAACCAAAAAGAGCCCAAATATCCCAGGGGCAATCCTAAGCAGAAAGAACAAAGCTGGAGGCATCATGCTACCTGACTTCCAACTGTATTACAGAGCTACAGTAATCAAAACAGCATGGTACTGGCACAAAAACAAGCACAGAGACCAATGCAATAGAATAGAGAACCCCCAAATAGGGCCACATACCTACAAGTATCTGATCTTTGACAAACCTGCCAAAAAGAAGCACTGGGGAGAGGATTCTCCATTCAATAAATGGTTCTGGGATAACCGGCTGGCCGTATGTAGAAGATTGAAACTGGACGCCTTCCTCTGACCATATACAAAAATTAACTCAAGATGAATTAAAGTGGAGGTCCCCAACCCATGGGCAATGGACTGGTACCAGTCTGTGGCTTGTTAGGAACCAGGCCACACAGCAGGAGGTGAGTGGCTGGTAAGCAAGCATTGCCACCTGAGCTCCACCTCCTGTCAGATCAGTGGTGTATTAGATTCTTGTAAGGGCATGAACCCTATCATGAACTGCACCTGTGCGGGATCTAGGCTGTGCATGCCTTTTGAGAACCTAACTAATACCAGATGATCCGAAGTAGAACAGTTTCATCCTGAAACCATCCTCCGCCTACTGCTCTCTGTGGGAACATTGTCTTCCACAGAATCAGCCCCTGGTGCCAAAAATGGTTGGGGACTGCTGGATTAAAGAACTAATGTAAAATCCAAGACTATAAAAACCCTGGAAGACAACCCAGGCAATACCAACCTGGACACAGAGATGGGCAAAGATTTCATGACAAAGACACCAAAAACAAAAAGCAAAAACTGACAGATGAAATCTAATTAAATTTAAGAGCTTCTGCATAGCAAAAGAAACTGTCAACAAAGTAAACAGACATCCTACAGAATGGGAGAAAATATTTGCAAACTATGCATCTGTCAGCATCTCTAAGGAACTTAAATAAATTTACAAGAGAAAAACAACCCTATTACCCTATTAAAAAGTAGACAAAGGACATGAAGAGACACTTTTCAAAAGAAGACATACGTGCATATGCCTGGCCAACAAGCATATGAAAAAAAAGCTCAATATCACTGATTATTAGAGAAACGCAAGTCAAAACCACAATGAAATGCCTTCTCACACGAGTCAGAATGGCTATTATTAAAAAGTCAAATAATAACAGATGCTGGAGAAAATGAATGCTTGTACACTGTTGGTGGGAGTGTAAGTTAGTTAAACCATTGTGGAAAGCAGTGTGGCAATTCCTCAAAGAGCTAAAAACAGAACTCCATTTGACTCAGCAATCCCAATTGGGATTTATATACCCAGGGGAATATAAATCATTGTGCTGTAAAAACACATGCACACAAATGTTCATTGCAGCACTGTTCACAATAGCAAAGACATGGAATCAACCTAAATGCCCATCATTGACAGATTGGATAAAGAACATGTGGTACATATACACCATGGAATACCATGCAGCCATAAAAAATGAGATCATGTCTTTTTCACAAACATGGATGGAGTGGGAGGCCATTATCCTTAGCAAATTGAGGCAGAAACAGAAAACCAGATACCACACGCTCTCATTTGTAAGTGGAGCTAAATCATGAGAACACATGAACACACAGAGGGGAGCAACAGACCCTGGGCTTACTTGACGGTGAAGAGTTGGGGGAGGGAGCAGAGCAGAAAAGATAATAGTGGGTTTAATACCTGGGTGATGAAATAATCTGCACAACAAACACCCAGGACACGAATTTACCTGTGTAAACTGATGAACCTGCACATGCAACTTCAAACCTAAAATAAAGGTTTTTTAAAAAAATTAAAGCGAGAGTTTTATTAGAGAGATGTTAGGTATTGTTTTGAAAGAAAGTGCGTTGGCTCTGGAGAAGCTTCTGGAAGCTGGTGAGCTCTGACTGGTGAGTGACAGCCGGAGATAACGTTGGTCCTCGAGTCAGGGCAGTGCATTTGAGCAGCTATGAACTTAAACTGGTCCTAGGGTTACAGAGGGCCTTTTCAGCAGCTAGGCTTGTGGAAAATTCAATTCTCAGAGCAGGTTCTCTTGGTATGCTCTTGTCCTGCAAAGCTGTCTCTGTGCCGCGACCACCCAACAGACAGTTCCCGGGGCCCCAGACCATGGGGCTTCTGTGTCATGGGCAGCAAGGACTTCAAGCAACCTCTCCATTTCCAGGTCAACCCCGGAGCAAGGGTGCTATTGCTAATTTGTGTATCAGAGATATAATCACAGCCGTGGACTGGGAAACACTAGCCATAGGGCCCACTGGGAAGCTCAGAACAAAATCAGAACTGAGCAGGTGACATGACTCTCGCGGGAGCCAGATCTGAACATAAAATCTGGTTTCTGGTGACAGAGGAAGAGGAGCGTCGTCCATACAAGATGAGCTTAGCCTCTGCACCCTAGGTCCTGCACATAGAAAGGGCCCACATCCGAAATGCCATGCCACTAACCCACCTCCAGCACGGCCGCCAGGGTCATCATAAGTCAGTGAAACCACCCATCTGGCCTCTGCTCCACTGAAACAGCTTCACCTTTATCCATGCCTTGCAGTCAAAGAAGCTGCCGGGGCGGAGTAGCTGCAGCCCCTCAGAGCAGGCTCAGCCTCCCAGCGGTCTCTCATTGACACAGAACCTGAAGTTCACAAGATGCTTCCAGAGAAACAGGAGTTACGCACATATTGTGCTTTTTACACACACTGAAGGTTTGTGGTAATCACGCGTCACACGAATCTATCATTTTTCCAACAGCCTGTGCTCACTTCCTGCCTCTGTGTCACACTTTGGTAATTTTCACAATATTTAAAACTTTTTCATTATTGTTATTTCTGTTTTGGTGATCTCTAATCAGTAACCTTTCATGTTCCTATTGTAATTGTTTTGAGGTATGAACCTTGTCCATAGAAGACGGCAAATTTAACCAATAAATGTGTGTTGACTGCGCCATCAACTGCAATGGCGTGATCTCAGCTCACTGCAACCTCTGTCTCCCGGGTTCCAGCGATTCTCCTGTCTCAGCCTCTCGCGTAGCTGGAATTACAGGCGCATGCCACCATGCCCGGCTAATTTTTGTATTTTTAATAGAGATGAGGTTTCACCATGTTGGCCAGGCTGGTCTTGAACTTCTGACTTTGTGATCCTTCCGCCTCGGCCTCTGAAAGTGCTGGGATTACAGGTGTGAGCCACAGCGCCCGGCTAGTGTAAACATAGTTCTTATATGCACTAGGAGACCAAAAAAATTTGTGTGACTCTCTTTATTGTGGTGGCCTGGAACCAAATCTACAGTATCGCCAAGGTATGCCTGTGATGTTTGTCTGTTTGTTTGTTTTACCTTTCTCATGGCACTGAGTGTGTCTGTTTTTAAACAGCCCCTTGTCTCATTCCCAGGAGCCAGCTGAGGAGGTGTGTCACGCACCTTCCCGTCCCAGCCCCCCACCTGCTCTGTCTCCCTGCCACAGTCTCTGAGAAAAGCCCTTTCATCTTTCAAGAACTACAAAAGTCATTCTTTAAGGGAAGAAAATGTGAGAAAGTGATCCATATAGGAAGTTAGAAATAAGTATATGAATCAATTCAGGTAAGAAAAGTGTATAAAACGTCCTTTAGTAATGAAAATCTCCTACATTTGCTACCACAAAAGGGAGAATTGCATCTTTTTTAAAATGTGGGTGAAAATAAAAGTATACATTAGTGAATATTTTATCCCGGCGAAACAGATGCTCCTAAATATAGATTACAACTGAGGAAGAAGACCGGGCAAAGTCAAAACAATTAAGAAAAACAAAACCAAGAAAATAAATGTCTCAACGGTTAGGACAAACGAAGGAAGGGAGCTTGTCTTGGTCGGTTTCGTGTAGCCATAAAAGAACACCTGAGAGCGGGTGATTCATAAAGAAAATAATAGGTCTGTTTGGCTCATGGTCTGTAGGCTGTACTGGAAGCATGGTGCTGGCATCTGCTCCTCTTCTGGTGAGACCTCAAGAGGCTTCCGCTTGTGGCAGAAGGGGAAGGGGAGCTGGCCTGTGCAGTGGTTACATGCTGAGACAGGAAGCAACAGGCTCTTTTTAGCAACCAGCTTTCCTGGGGATTAACAGAACTCAAGAGCTCACTCACTCCTGAGGGAGGGCATTAAATCTACTCATGAAGGGTCTGTCCCCATTAGGCCCCACCTCCAACACTGAGGATACATTTCAACAAGAGGTTTGGAGAAAACAAACCTCCAAACTATAATAGAGCTACCCAGGAATGGACTTGGGTAGGAACAAGAATAAAGATTCCCCATCCTGGAAATATCTGCACAAGGTGGCCAGAAGTGAAAAAAACTGAGAAAGTCCACATCTTCAGGGAAATGGAGTGAGGCTTTAAAGTCATCACACAAAGAGCAAGACAGGAGATTTTCTATTGCGGAGGCTGCCAGACAGATGCCCGCAAGCACATTTGTAGTTGTAAGCACTGCTTTGCTGTGTAAACCATTCTTGGTCAACGTCCTAACTTGATCTCACTCCCACCTGCCTTACCTATGGAAAGACCTTCTCTCCTTCAAGACTCAAAAAACTGTGTTTTCATTGAAATGGTATTTGTAATCAATAAAGGGTAAAAACTAAACACTGCATAACTAGATTCATGAAAGCTGAATACATAGGACAAGAGCATATTCAAGACAGGCAAAGCATCTGTTCACAGATTTGCTACTGTGAATGCAGAAAAATGGAATACAATTTTTTAAATTGGCAGTAAAATCAAAAGTTTATTATAATTAGTACTAGTACCAAAAAAATTCTCAACCTGTGATTCTCAGAGGGAGCTATGAGAAATAGAAAACAAACAGTAAGGGTTCATCTTTGGTGTTAAAGAGACAGCCCCAGAAAATCAAACTACTTGGGGAGTGAACACTTTTCCCTCCCAAAATGCCATCTTCCTCCCGACCCACCTTCGCCTACACCGGCTGCCCCTGAAAAGCACCAGTGAGGATCAATTGCTCTTCAGCGTTTGTACCAGCAGTGCTAAATAAACAATGAAACGGATCAGTTAAAGTTATCTGATCCAAAAAAGGAGTGACACCTAGACTCCAGCCCACTGACTTGGTCTCTAAGGCCGCTGGCTCAAATCTTCAGTCAACAGTGAGATCACCGTGAGCACTTCTGATTCCAGGCGATCGTACTCCGCCCTTTAACTCCTTGATATGTTTACTTATGTAAGCAAATTTTTCTTTTTTTTTTTTTATGAAACAGAAAGAAAGAGGGAGAGATTTTAGAAAAAGAGAGAAAAGGAGAAAGAAAGAAACAGCAAAAGAAAGAAAAAAAGAATGAAAGAAAGAAAGAGGAAGAGAAAGAGGGAGAGAGAATGGGATTCTTGTTTTATTGCCCAGGCTAGAATACAGTCTA